>JH153544.1:54506-80850 GCA_000226015.1 Mnemiopsis leidyi | reverse complement strand
AGGGGAGAAACTACTTAATAAATTTTAGAAATGAACATTTTTCAAAACCTAAAAAAGGAATGCGGAAATGCGAAATGCTTAACTTTATAAGGACATAAACATAAACTCACATGAAGCACATCAGACGCCGGTACCGAAACTGTACAAAATCAAGGAAAATATTTCAATATTTGTCCTATTTCTATTTTTCTGTAGCTTAATAACATTCAGGGGAATTTCTTGGAAAGCGAGCCGACAGAAAGGATGCTGGACAAGAAAAAGTGCCGTTAAACGTCGAAGTACACATAGTTGTCCTACTGCAAACTCCTAGCTTTTAGACAGCTAGCTAGCCGCACTTGTTCACAACATTGTCCAATCCGACCGCAGTATTTCCCACACTGACCAATCACGTTGCACCGTTTCAAAATATTTTCATGCTGCAAAGCCTGCTGCTAGATTGATGTTGACATGAATGATTTTTACGAGTAATGTCCACGGAGCCAGCAATATGCAAGGGCGGAGAAAGCCAATGTCACGCTGCTCTTTATCACGGAAGGTCGGTCAAGTTCTGATATGTAACTGTAAGTTAGTCATGTAAAGTAACGAAGTGATAAGTAACAACGAAGGGAGAAACCGCAGTTCGCAGTACTATAGCTGGTAAGAAGGATGCCTGCTCGACCGCAAAAAGATATTACGTTGTCCTTGGTGATAGGTTATAATCAAGATGGAATTATTGAGTCTTAACTAGTAACTATGTTGAATTTGTAAGAGTAACCTTAACCTTGACTAACCTTAACCTAATAGTGGAGAATGGCCAGTTGATACAAGTGGCAAAATCGCAATGATCCAAAATTCTTTGGTTGAAACAAATATCAGGCATCAAATTTACGAAAAGTAAGTCGGAAAGTAAAGACAGAAAACCCTTTCTCTCAAATAACGCCAACACCAGCAACGCACACAGTCTTGGCTAATAGATTTTCTTTTTCCTGATAACCCGAGGCGCGCCTTAAAAATTGACGCGGACATAGCTGACTCCCACCAAATTATTGCGGCGAAACTTATCGCAATTCGTCTTTTCATCAGCCATTAAAATCAGACATGACACATGTGGACACTAATCCCAAGGAATTGCGCAGACGATTCAAAGAGAAGGAGTTTTGGACGAACCAATAGGTTATTCGTGAAAAATAGTTATTCGTTGAAAAGGGTTATTTGTTGACAACACATATTCAACGAATGACAAGAAGTTCATCACAAATCAAACCGCAATTTCTCATCTGTTCTACAAGAATCGATCATCTCAACTTCTCTCACCTATTGTTAGCAGATATCAGGACGCAGCTACAGCGAGTGGTCGGTAAAGTAGGTACCCCTCTCAGACTCTGACTACCGGCTACCTTCCTACTCCCAGACCCCCCATGATGGTGGTGATGTCGGCAGGTGGTGCTTCCACTACGCCGGGTGGGACTGAGCCCCCCGCTCGGACACAGCTGTCCAGATCCGCTGATAAGGGCGTCCGGTAACATGTCACCCTGGTAGAGCCGGCTTCAAAACATTCAGCCTAGAAGAGAGGTGAGGGGTTAGAGGGGTTGTCATGGTAACGGCTAGTGGTTAAAGGGATTGTCATGGTAACGGCGAGAGTTGGAAAGTGACAAACTGGTGATTTCGTGATGAGTTATGAGATGGCCAAGTATAGAAGGTTGAAATTGCATGGGTCACCTGGCAATGATCATTGATCACCTTTTACGGTCCCAAAATAACTACTAATTTCGGGAAAATGTTTATAATCGACGAATTGCACCTGTAATCGTAACGATGATAACTAACTGGGCGCGTGGCTCGGTAGTGTTGGAAATAAACTAAGAGACTAATCTAAGACTAAGCTAATACTATAACGTATATTAAAGTCGTGTCCATTATTAGCATTTAGCGAAGGGTCACTACAATAATTTACAAATAAAGCATTCAAATTGTTAATGCTATAAATTTATATGTTGTCAGCTAACTTTCCAGACGACTGATACCGTCACAACTAAATTGCCCGACGGTTCTTTGCCTTGAATACTGCGAAATCACGAAATTTAATCCAAGAATTTGGATTTATATTATATTATTATAGCAGTATCATCATAGCAGTATCATTTATTGATATTAGAGGAAGTAAGACTTAGACTAAATCAAGTTTTAAATAATATGAATTGAAAGTTTCGATGTTTTCGAGTGAAAAGTTGTTGTCTTGCGCTGGATTTAACAGCCATACTGATTACAGATTTTATATTTTCTCATAAGAACGGCAAGGAAGACCTATAAATCTATCATCAAGAAATATTGTACCTCTGCGACGAAGTAATGCCAAAGCTTCAAATAGACGTCGCTCAGAGGCGTTTTCACAAACAAGATTGAACAACTCCATAAATAGAGTTTTTACAGAAAATCCAAAATTGAAAGAAGCAAGAATAAAGTTAACATTTTTGTTCAGATTTAGGAGGCATAAAGACCAACGACTGGTGGAGGCGAGAGCAGCTGACTGTAAAGGAAGACATCAACCCAAATTGCATACTCTCTATGATACAAGAACCCTATATAATAGGGCAATACCTTATATGATGTAGCAGATTGCAGGAAACTACAACCATTGTACTGAGAACTTGTATCTACAACTACCCTCCTCTACAGACCGGCAATACTTTCATAGTGCAATAGTGCAATATTAGACATCAGTACTTAGTAATCAGAACGAACAGTACAAATGTGATGCTCATTCTATTAGGGAAAATATATTGTAATGAAGTTGTTGTTATTCACATGCAAGAAAGCAAATTTAAAACAAGTTTTAAAATAGCAGTGTTATCGAAATAGGAGGCTCCACACCGGAAATAGCTGAAAATAATTGCACGTTACTTAGAACAATGGAAAAATCGTGTTATCCTGTTGATATGCAGATTAGCAGCTCATTACCTGCATGTGTTTAATACAGTCTGGTCAGTCTTTTAAATTTAGTTTAACTTGATCTTTTAATGTGGAAAAGAAGATTGCAGAATGCAGAGCTAGGGTTATCGAGTAGCCTAAATTTAACCTATATAAACATATTATCTACTATTCTACTAACCTAGCAACACAAGTAACTTAGCAACTTAAGGAATCAAGTTACCAAAGTAACCCGGCAATAATAGTAACCCACGACCAACGTAACCCAGCAACCAAGTCAGTAGTCAATGACTAAACACGGTTATTTGACATAAATGACAAGATGGCGACTGGACTTGGGACCAGTTCAAGGTAACCCAGCAACCAAGGTAACCCAGCAACCAAGGTAACCCAGCAACCAAGGTAACCCAGCAACCAAGGTAACCCAGCAACCAAGGTAACCCAGCAACCAAGGTAACCCAGCAACCAAGGTAACCCAGCAACTAAGGAAGGTAATTGCAACCGGGCGAGTAGTTCACCACACTTTTAACAATCAAACATTAAAACTTGTTGAAACTTGTTGAAACTGCCAATACTGAATACATGCTACTGATCACAGTCGGCCAAGACAGGAGAGAGGAAAACAGAGAAACCGTCAAATATCAACGACGAAGAACAAATAAACGTCGGACGAACGTTTAACATTTATCTTCGCCTCACGAAAATCGTGACGTGAAAACGAGCGCCAGTAATAATAATATTATCTTCTTCGCATAATTATGCTACCGGTAAACCATTGGACGATTTAAAGTTTGGCGGACATTGGCGGTGATGATTGCCAAGTCTTTAAAAAGCATGTTTCGTTAAAGATTTACGCTTTCTATAAGGCAGATCGACATAATTGCAGCGGTTACAGCATGCAAGTGAGATTAAGGTCATTTTAAAACGAATATGCCGAGCATTGCTGGAGGAGTTCTGTAGGCATATAAGATATACGAACTAGATATACACATATATCGATATACCAACATTGGTTCGGTAGAGAAATCGTGGAACCCGTGGGTTCTTGATGAGTAGAAGGATGAGCTTGATAAGTGCAAGCACAAGCCCAAGATTCATCGGATAAAAGCTTCCACAATCTTAAATCTCGTTCAACAAAAACACAAATAAGAGGTACAGAAAGCCTCTGAAACTAGATTAGATTAGATTAGATTAGATTTGAAAATTTTTCAAAACGGTTATATACATCAACAATTTTATAAAAATGAATCATAAACAAAAGAACCGCTTTATCGGCATATGCCAGGGCCCTAGTGAACCAATCAACTGCATACAAAAGCAGGACCCAGAAGCTTGTTAGCCACTGGTTGAAAAGAGGTGGAATCTAATGAAAATTTAAATACAGAAATCAAAAATCAAATTAAATTCAAAAATACACGACTAAAATTTTATAACTCTCAAAACTGTTAAATCAGTCAATATCCAAGCAAAAAGAAGTTTTAGGAACGTGAAAACATACTCTGTAATATCAAATATGCCAGTTATTGATCAAAATATGTCAGATGAATGTCAATAGCAACGTTTTAAAACAGGTTTGACCGAGATCAATATTTCACAATAGTTATAATTAAGAACGTTAAACGTATAAAAATAGCAAAAACTAACTTAAAATGCGACAGTAAAAATAGAATTCTAGACTCAGAAGACCGGAACATAGAACTGCCGTATCCTTACATTTTACAAAAAAAGTAGAATTATAATTGTCGTCCACTGGTCCTGCCGTACAAGCTCGAACAAATCTAATTAAACAGCGGCCAGCACCGTCTCTTTTACGGTAGACTACTAGAGATTATAATACCGACCTACTTCTTGGAGCTGTATAAATGTTCTGGCAGACAGAGAGGAATGTCATCGTGGGTAGGTGGTAGAGACTACACTCTCAATTTGTGCTTATGTGGTTTGTTGGTACTTGGTAATGAGGATGCTACAGATGAACTATGGAGGAGCTAAAACGTCAAATGAGCGCAAAAAATATCGCTTTTATGTGCTGAAAAAGGCTAGATGTGCTATTACAACACGGTAAGCAACGTCAATGTTCTGTAATATCCTCATATCGGAGAAAGAAACTTGGAAAGTGGCTGGTTGAAACAAGGAAGATATCGTGAAATTGGTGCTTGTTATAACGAAGCAGTTTTTGTTCTGATTTACTTTGATTAGCACAACGAATGACGGTTTGCGTTTGAAGACAAGCTGCCGTCAACAAGCACCTTATGAAGATTAACAAACAAACAAAACACAAAGAGCAGTGCGGTCAAGAGAAAGCCAAGGCTCGGTTAATAGATATGAGATATCTCTTTTAAGTCGGCTCGTAAAGTCCACAAACAACTCCAGTACTCCACAAACAACTCTAACAGAAGTATTGAACTAGAACTTGACTATAGGAAGTGTTGGAGAGACAAAACCGAGACAAACTGACATGATCTCAATCTGACACGAACAGAAGAAGATGAAAGAGATGAACAAAACGTCACTGGTTAGGTGTTAGTTCAGTGCAGACTTGATCAGAAATTCAGAGACAAATCAAGTAGAACCGGCCGACAAGTCAGATATCTAGACAAGCTTTACTTTGCAATTAGCATGAATATCTCCTTAGATTTCTCGTTAAATTGGAGCTGATTAGTTAATTTAATGGTGATTAGAGCAGACTAAAACAAGGCGAACTGCTGCTTAATGTTATCATTCCTTTCTTTCTCCAACTGTTTACCTTTTACTATCCGTGATCATGTCATGTGACTGTCATAATTCCTGACTAGCACTATTGAAATGAACAGTAATCATGTAGACTTGTTAGGTAGAAACATACTACAAAGCTGAATATAGCCGAACATAGCTGATAGCAACATATCTGAACATAGCAACACATACGAACATAGCTGATAGCAACAAAGCTAAACTTAACAAAACATACGAAGTATGAACATAGCAACATATCTGAACATGGCTAAACTAAGCTGGACTTAGCGACATAACATGAACCAGCTACATTCCGCTGACCACAGAGCTGAACGCACAGCAATGATAAACTAGACAGTGGTGCTATGTTGGAGCTAATTTCAATGTTGTCGAAGTGCAGAACAGGGAATAATTGGCTACAAAATAGACGCGGTCGATAAACTTGACAATAGTTTTAGTCTCAGGTTTGCTTTATGAATTTAAACAATGCAAGTCGTTACTAACAATATTTTGTCATCGGTTTTTATGATTCCACAGAAGCTATTGATAAGTTCGTGGAAATGGAAAATTGGCATTAGTCGAAAAAGAACTAATAAAGGTTAAAAACGAAGAATGTTAAGTTCTGCTCAAAAAGTTAATAAGGTAATGTTATCATTAATACTTCTACAGTCATATCATATACCAGACGTAACGGCATTTACTAACTCAAGTTGTAGACTTAACGTAAGCTAGAAATTGAATAAGCGAACTCTTATTTATCTTGTCAATACTCTTCTCCTGATGGTCTGACGTTTAACTTTAAGTAAGTTTAGTTTAATTTTCAAGAAAATTTAATATCAGAGTTCTCAGGGAATTATGACAAGCGACACGGTTCTCACGAAGACTTGGCCCTGGGGATCTTGATATAACATGGAATGATGAATATCCAAAAAATCGACGAAAAAAATCAAAATACATACAGCACTATTGATTTTAAGTCAACAATATTTAAGCTAAATCCGATTATCGGTGAATACACCCCACTAAAATTTGCAATATCAATCAATCAACAACTAGAGGGGGGTGTTGTGTAGACATTTAAAGATACGGGTAGGTTTTTTAAATGCTTTCGAAAAACACATGTTTATCGCCCTCAACAATATCGGGCTGGAACTTCATTAAATAGTTTTTAGCTCCTGAAATGGCGGGATATAGCACATACCAAATCTGTGCCATACAAGCATATAAGCCAACAAGCCCTTGAAGCCAACAAGCCAACAATAAGCCAATAAGCCAACAAGCCAATAAGCCAACAAGCCATGCGGGGACGCCTGGTATCAGAAGGGTCTGAAGCCGTTAAAGACTAATTGACATTAGCTCTACAGGAACAAAAGGCTCCTACCACCACTGAGTTTACAACCTGAAGGCGATGACAAGCCCAACTAAAGAATATTCGTCCGGTAGGCCAAAAACTGAGCCACAACCGTCTGGCAAGCCAAAAACAAACCACGTGACGTGCAAATTAAGTCGAAGTACGCGAGACTTGCATGCTTTTATGGGTGCTGAGAAATGTTGGGAGTACTTGTTGAAATGGCGAAGAAGTTGGGGTCTTCCAGGTTTTTACTGCCTGTCTCTGAGGAATGCAGGAAGTGATAGCAGCACTGCAATTAGACTGGCACTGACATTCCAGTATATTGGCAGTCGGTGTTAAATTCTCCAGGAGCGGAGTTTAACTCTGCTGCTTGAACCCTGAACTTTAACAGCTGAACTTTGTCTGAACACAGAACTTTGATATGTACCGTGTAAGTTATGTCTCTGTCCTTCAACTTTAAACCGCGGCTCTGTTTGCCACACGATATTCAACTGTTTTTAAATCTAGTCTAAAGGAGGACCTCTTTAAAACCTAAAATTCTCAGAACCTCCTAAATCAACAGAACCCAGCATTTTGCGGCAGGTTTCAAGGACAAGCCTGACAAGTTCGTGACACGATACTGGGAGTGGGAAGCGTGGGAACACACTTACCAAGCGAGAGAGCTGTGACGTGCCCTGCGGATGTGCTCAGGCTGATGATAACTCTAACGACAATTCCCATGGTAATGGAGTAGGAAGATTCCAAGGCTTCCCAGGTCAAAGAAGTTACAACAGAAATGATAAGTAAGAGACTTGCACTTACTGTAACAAGGAAAGTTTGTTGGATCGTACTGCAAGGGACCATAAAATAGCTCGAGTAAAATCATCTTTTTTGAAAAAACATCATAACGGAAATGTCACCACAAAACCTCTTTGTCGCCCGAAATCCGAATTCTCTTGTGAAACTGCACATAAATTCACATAGGTTCTTCAATTTCACTGTCAATTTTGTTAGTTCTTTAAGCTTTCCTTGAGAATATTTTCCAATGTTTTGATGTAAATTTTTAATAAAAGCAACATGCAACATAGCAAGCACAAAAATCGAAATAGGCAAATTTTGAACGACACGAAAACTTTGAAAATAAAATTGGTAGGACAATAGAAAATTCTAGTTCAACATCAGCGAGAAACGCAAGTTAAGTAGCGGGGTACAAGAAGATAATACAATTTATTAAATTACAAACGAAATAGTAGTATTGCATTTACACCAATATTATAACTCGAACACTAAACAGCTACGCTGAACCATTTGCACCAAAAAAGAACAAAGTACACACATCAAAAACACACGTTTGGAGCACGTCTAGATATTTACCGATTAAAACTGGAGGGTGTGCCGTACACCCCACCAAATGGCCACATGCAAGTTCTGCATACGAGTGGAAGTAATAATATACACATACAAGTACGAGTATTTCCTCGTGGCTTGTTGTAGTGCATCATGAGCCGTTAAAGCATGCCTGGCCATGTCCGGCTGTGCACCAGCAAGAGAGAGCTAGGATACGGTAGGTTGGATGGGTCGGGTGATGGTACTTAAGGAAGAAGTTTTTTTCGACTTATTAATTTCAATGATTATCTGAAATAGTCGATTTCAAAGAGCATGACTAAAGCGCCCATCAAAAATTATTTTTCTTTTTTTTGAAATATCGAATCGAGAAGACTAGAAGCAGATTACGCTTAGTATATTTGTAAAAAATTTTCAGACTGAAGAGAGATGTTTGTCTTGGGCGTCAACACAAACAAAGTACAACTACAACAGAGAACAGACAAGCCTGTCAAAGCGAACACAAGGAAAGATTTAAAATTCTAACGTAAAATCATGTTTGTAGTTCCAGTAAAAACATGCCAAGTCAAGTACGCTACCCTTCAAAATGTCACATATGTTGTGGTAAGAAATGTAGCTAAAATCCGGGTGTCAACATTATCCTCCAGCAGGGAGATAAGAAGAAAGTCCCGAGCATATAAGACGGCTGACGTGGCTAAGAGAGGGACTGAGGGAGACAATGGGAAACTGTAGATGAAGCGGACAAGATAGAGGAAGTGGGTTAGGGTGGAACTAGGAACTTTGCAGGACCCGGCTGAGAGAGAGAGATGAAGGTGGATAAGGGTGGGGAAGTCTATAGTATGTTGACTATGTTGCTAGCGATACTAGCGTTACTATAGCAACGTGTTGCTGACGTCATGGACCAGAAGACCTCATCCTAGTTTAGTGTGATTTGACGGTCGGTTTGTTTGACGGGAAATTTCGATGTATCATGCACACATATCCTTGTAGGGACCGGCTTTGTCATACGGTTAAGTAAAACTCTTCGGATTCTTCAGCAACAAGTTTTGGGATTTATTAGGCATTCCACACTATAATGAACCAAATATGGGAAAAGTTGAGGTCAAAATGTAGCGACTAGCAATGAATAACTCACCTCTTCCACTAAATCTTCACATGGGAACGGAATTGGCTCACTACTAGGAGAATATTTAGTAAACTTTGGGTTGGACTGACCTAACTACAGAGGAGAAACAAACTCCATGAGGGATATGAAGGAGAAGTGAGAGTTATGCCTCTATTGGTTTTAAGAGTCAAGTGTACCAGAAGTGTTTGTAGCAGTACGCTACAGGGTGCTCAATAGTGTCACCATCACCTTCCACTCTCGCTTCTCTCGCGGAGATAATGAAGGTTCAGGAATCAAGACAATACATCACCTAATTAGCATGCAGCATCTCGGAGATACAATTCAGGAGAGCATCAAGATAAGAACTGAGTAGTTGTGTAGTTATGTAAGACCTGACGTAGAAAAACTTTTCGGTGAGTCCAGTATAACACCTATACCAGCAGCATCTGTCAAGACTGAAAGAAAAATGTAAAACCTGCAATTTCAAGAAGACTACATTGAACATTCTCAGCGACCGATAGAGTGACCAGTGCGACAGAATTAATTACTCCTGATCAAATTGATTAAATCTGGTTATATAACACAAAGAAACCCAATATTGTTAACAATAGATAATGCACTGCACTGAGATTGTAAATTGAGAACTTTGTCGTCACAACAACACGTAAACTGAGAGCTGTGTATATGTCGAGTGGGAACTATGAAGTTTAAATAGAGTACAATATACATAATACATACAATATACATAATCTCCTGACCAGATGCCGCTCTGACACACAACCTGTACTATAGCTCTACATAGACTACAGTTGAGGGGCGATGAGAAAACGTTCTGTGAGGTTGTCTATCTGCTCGCTCATTGGTCGAGAGGAGCTGAAACGTGCTGTGATTGGCTAAACGATGCGGAGATGTAGCAGTCAATTGTGAGATCGAGTGAACTTATCGACATGACGAGTCAAACGAGAGTTACTACACTTTTACTGAATGATAAATGATAGTAATTTAAACGGACATTGCTCTCAGACACACGCGCTAATTAATGATTATTAATATGAAGGAGCAATAATTGAGTAATTAGCCCGATAATGAGGGGGAGAGAGAAGGGAGCTCAGAGCGGACTAATTGTCAGGTCCAGGATGGGAGAGAAGGGTGGGACAATAGAGGCCGAGTGTTGAGAGGGTAACAGGGGTGACTGTGGGAAATGGTGCGGGTGGGTAGGTAGCCCTGGGGGTGAAGCGAGTAGAAGATGAGGCTATTTCGAGAACAAGACTACCAGACCACCAGGGACAATAGGGACATGCACTGAAATGATGTGTAAAAATTTATAAGTTTAATTTTCATACCCGGGTCCCGGGTGCTTAACGTCATACTGGGACTGCGACCCCCCCTGTTTTCAGGGTCTATTTGAGGGTTTATTGTTACAATTGGGGAAGGGACTATTGTTTTGGCAAGACAATAAAGTGTCTGTAATATCGGGGCTACTATTGTTGTTGTGTAAATTGTTTCTGTAAATAGTCACGTGATAGATTTTTTCGCGCTTGTGTGCTGTCAGAAGTGTGGCAGAAGAATGGCGAGTAGTTTTGGGAAAGTTACAACATTGGCTAAACGCCTAAACAGCTACAAATTTGAAAGTTCACGACTTTCGTTTTCACTGAAGTTTAAAGTAGGAGTGACGCTAAACAATCCTGGAAATCTATTAAAAATTGACAAATTTGATGACGAGTAGTTTTGGCCTGGGAAAGTTTCAATATTGGCTGAATAGCTTAAAATCTAAAAGTTCACGACCTACATTCAACTTTAGTTTTTAGATCGGTGCTTGAAGTAGAAATTACACTAAAAATCATGGAAATCTATTTAGCGTTGACGTACATATATTGAAAAAAAAGTTGGCTCAGAAAAGTCTCTAAATAAGGGTAAAAACTAGCAAGCTGGACTGTTTGGCGAATATAAAGCAAAACTTTGTGCCAGCAACAGGTGGGCTACCTGCAGTAATGATGGGTGGTGGCTAGCTGACGCTGCATTTTGACAAACAAGCCGCATGACCTAATCTGTAAAAAGTCCAGCTCTGACCGTGACACACGTTAAAGCAAGTAATTTGGAAAGTTCCACCCTAGTCTACCAGAACAAAGAGTTAACGGGGTTGGTTATTTGGTAAGTGGTGAAGGGTGAACGTGATGTTGGTGTGCTTTATCGACAAGGTCGCTAGTTTCAAGTCAGTAAAACTAGAAGGTTTGGTATAGTTTGGTTAAGTTTGGTATAGTTTGTAACAAGACAGCCTAATGAGCGGCCAAATTACAGTTTTACAAAAACGTCTTCCTCTCTGAGCTTGACACACAAGCACAAGGAACAAACCGATTAAAGATGCAAAAGTGTTATTACATAATTCGTAATGTCAGACTTAAATTATCATTATATCTAGCAATTAAAATAGAATATTCCATAAGAAGCTAGAATATATGAGTTTGCTCTGGACGACAAAGCAGCAAGATTACAGGAAGTCACTAGGAAGTCATCTGACGTCTCTGTGCAGCGAACTGCAAGATCTAAAATCGAGCTAAAATTTAGCAGCAATACCTAGAAAATGGTATCAGAAATAGAGCTTAATTAGAAATAGTTTTTATGTAAGGACACGTGGTCCAGAATTTCTGATGTCATAATGTGCAATAACAAGAGAGAAGTGGCCAATTCATTGTAGTTCAAAATAGTACAAAATAAAAGTAATGGAGAGGCTCGAAAATGATATCATCTGCTGAGAATAGGAGACGTAAATAATGGTCGTAACATTCAGAATAAAATATTCAGACACAGAATTTAACAATTTACCGGTTAAAACATAACATTCAAGAACAGAAGAATTTATATATAACGTAAAAATTTAACAACGTACTATAACACACATACAAGGTCTAATGAAAGGACCATTGTCCAGCACGTCAAGTAGAAAGAGAGACTGTAAAAGTTGTATAGTTACAAAAGTCTGGACAAATAATTATGTATTGTTTGAGGGGAAAGAGTTCAACGGCAGTGCTCGACAGATGCTTGGAAGAGCCTGGAACTAGACGAGACAGCAAAACCACAAGTTCGAACTTCATGACTTGTACTTAGCCTTTCATTGAAAAATATTTGGAAGTGCGTCCTAGACGTTAAAGAGAGGTTGTTTCGACTAAACCTTGAAGTTGGCAAATTTGAAATGTTTTTACGTATGATCTAAGATGTGATGAAACTTCCTCTACCTCGAGAAACCGTTAACCGTTAAAATGGACAAAATGCCGACGTAAGTCAGTCTGGCAGTCTATTGATAAGAGGTCACACCTGTTTGTAAGACGCTTCCGTGGAGTGGTCGATGCCTAGTTTTTAAAGGCTGCACTATTTCCGCATCAACGAAACTAAGTATGCGATTCATAATCCGAATTTTCATGAATTTTCGTCAATTACCTACTTAGAGATACGGCTAAGAATCGAACAAAGTAAAATGTGTGTCATGCACTGACCAGATATTGAAGATGCTCCTTGAGCTATTCAACGTTTGTTATACAGTTTGATATTTACCATTTTACCTCCTCTTCTACTTGGCCACTGCCTCACTGCGAGACGTATATAGTCCTAAGTTCAATTCTAACAGGTTCGAAGGCAGATCTTAACGTTACAGTTGTACAAAGTTATATATACAGAGTAACAGATACAGAGACCCGAATTCATGCTGATAAATCTGAATATTTTTAGAGCAAGGTTTTAGACAGGCCAACCTTTTCGACTGCGAAACTGCCCTATTTGAAATACAGCGATACTCACATAGGTCTAGACTTAAGATGCTCTATAATTTAACGTAAGCGTGTTAGATTGGGCTTTACACTCAGCAAGTGAAGATGTAAAACTGTGGGATATATGTCCAAAGTCATTCCAAGTCACGCCGGTTTGTGCTGCGAGAAGTGGAAAGTCATTCTAAGTCACGCCGGTTGGTGCTGAAAGAAGTGGAAAGTAAGGCGTGTTTTAAGTTTCCCGAAACACACATGATCGGCCAGTTGAGGTCCTGGTTGGTCGAAATAATCCTAATAATAGCCCACAGACGTTAGGATATTCTAATGATTTTATACAGGTTGATTTGCTAAGACTTACAAGTTGGCGTTCGTTGCGATCCGGCGCGGATTCAAACGAAGTTGACTCTGACTCTGCACGGAATCTAGAAACTTATTAACGTTAGTAGAGAAAAGTTTTCAGTTTTTAGGTTCAAAACAAACGACAGTCTACGTATAATTGCTCAAACTTTATGTTACTAAAATTATTCATTTTCTAAGTTCAGCGTTCCAGTATAATTTGCCAGCTTTTCAACACTCAGAGCCACCACTGGCTGCACGCGCTATCGTTGCTCGTGGGAAATGTCAACATCTCCGCACAATTTTCAATTTTCTTATACCTGCGAACCATCAATAATTTCTAGCCTTGAAAATAATTGTAGAAATATAATCATGGTAGCCCGGACCCTGGTAGGTAGACTGAGAATTTTAGCTACGTAACTGTTTAGGACGGAAGGTAGACTGAGAGAGAGAAAGTCAGCTGCCCGGTATACCTCAGTTCCCACAGCTGTGTCAGCAGCTTGTTCCCAGACACGGCACTAGAGGGGTAGGTAATTGTCCTGACTGCTTTCCTGTCTTGTCATCAAGATAGTACGCGTGCAGGGGAGTCACTCAGTCAACACAGCACTTCAACAAGAAGTGTGGACATTGGACACAGGGACATATTGGGACTGGACTGAAGCACTGTCTGAACGTCATTAGAATTATAGAGAGTCCCAACTTCCAACCGGCTGTTGGAGGTCGGACAGGACTTGTCAGACGTTCACTTTACAGTGATGTAATGCATCTTTAATCTCATTACAGCTCTATTACAGCTTCATTACAGCGATACCGGACAAGTTCCCGGAGATAACGAGCTGCCAGAATGTCTACAGATTGGAGATTGACTAGATTGGGTCATTAAGAATTAGATATGGGTTGACAGAAGGACCACCGTCTCCGTCTGAGCTGCCTGATTGCTAGCTTTATGTCGTCATCCTCTACTGAAAACTCTCAAATACTCCAATCTTGTCAACCCCAAGGTACGGCGTCTTTCCAAGCTTCAACGTTTTATAATAGCTTATATTTAACAAAGTCCCATCGTGATTTGAGGCGGGTTGACTATCTCAGTAGAACATAAAAGTCGGATTTACTTGTAAATGGGATGTTGTAAAATGGGATGTTGTAACACAATAATTAATATTATAAGACTGCAACAAGTTTTAAATACGTACACAAACAAAACGTCGTCGTGTTAAAACAAATAATGTTAACAATTCAGGAAAACAACACAATAAACTTACCACTAAAGAATTGACTGACAAAAGAGCCACCTACATTTAATTATGATGTGCACCACAGCATACATGACGTAGACAAAAACTAAGGTAATCTAACAAAGGGACACGCTCGGGGGACTGATCACACTTACAACAACACTTAACGGAGCATCCACCACCAAACTTCAGATATCGGGGTTCTTGTAAGATTCCGTGACATGACATCTTAATAAGCAGGGAAGTAAAGATCGGACACTCTCCTCACACTTAGTGATGTCATGTAGGTGTCCCAGCCCAAATTACGTAATTGGCAGGGACTCAATTACACTGCCGGTATTGTGCTTCCTGTATAAAAAACCGTTATTTAATGACACCCCAGAGCAAATGTCACTTTTGTACACAAGGTAGCATTATGCATGAGGTATAAAAGTAGGACAACTAGCTTTTGGACCCGTGAAGGAAGTTCAAACAATAAATCGTAAAACTTTTCTGTCCTAATTCAGACACAAACACAACGGTTATTTTCTCAGATCTCACCAGGTAGTAGAACTTCTGAGTAATCTACCGCAGTAACCATTATAACTCTTGGATTTTGCTGACATTAGCTATGAAATTTGCAACATATTGTAAAGTTAAACATAAGACGGTAGATTCTATGTACATCTATTGGTTAGGTCACATAATAACAGGAAAATGTGTAAATTATATCTTCAGTCTGTCCTATTACGACGAAGGTCAAACAATCGATAAAAATGAAAATAGTCAGATAACAGTCAATTTAGTCAGTCGTCATGAGTCGTAGTGGGCAGCAATATCAAATTCAGGGTTTTGAAAAAAAACAATTTGTTTATGTCTCAACAAAAACAAATTGACAAGGCTATATATATTCTAGATTCGAATATCCTTACCTGAAGTTGAGCAAAAAGTAAGAAATCTTCAAAACAATCTTCAAAACAATATGAACCAGTAGGGCTATCCGAAACGGCTTAATCAAAAGATGCAAACAAACTAAATCTCACATTACCATTACACTTAATTGAAATAACAGGTACACCTCCGTGCCCTTTCTAATTCGGAGTTCACCAAAATTGGGCTATTATATTTTAAAACAGTGTACCCCCAATCATGTTTTACACGAAACTGAGTGGGTAAGTAGCAGAAAATACCTTAAAGAAATATATAATCAAAAGATGGAAGAAGTACTGGTTAAAACGAGTTAGCAAGGAGTACTGGTTTAGGAGTTAGGAAGGAGCACATGTTTGAAAGGAGTTAGGAGGGAGCACTGGTTTATACCGAGTTGATACTATAACCCTTTGGGTCAAGTAGCGTACATGATAGTGGAGATATCATTTAACTTGTACTTTTAGTACACTCAGTCCATACAAGTACACGGTATCTACTCAAGGGCAAAGTAAGAAAATAGTCCTGAGAAAATTAGAAATAGAGCAGATAAGCTCTAGCCATTGATCCTGTTCAAAAGTTTATTTGGATGAAATTCGCAGTAGAGATAAGAAATGAGCAAAGGATTACCGATTTAATCGTTTAATTTGTTTTTGTGCATAGATGTTAAAACAAATAGTATGCTAATAGGCTAAAATCAATTTTTTTGAACAATTACAATATGTAACAATAACCAATTACCTTATCTCATGGTTTGATCTACAGATACAAATTAATAAAGATTTGTTACACACAAACTTAGACCCGTAGATTATCACTGGACGATGAGCACGGTCTCCAACACGATAAACTAACCCAATAAGTATTCGGTACAAAATAAAGATTTTAACAAGACTAATCAGAGTCCAGAGTTAGAATTCGCGCCAAAATAAATTAGGCAGCCGGGTAGGTTTTTAGCTGAAACTGGATAGAATTAGAGTCCAGACGAAAATAGAGACATCAGGTTAAAAGGGACTGGGCAGTTAGTCTTAATAAGAAAATAACGTGAGTCAGACTTAAGACTATTATCAGCATCTATGGGTAATGATGATTGATGACAAAAAGCTGCAGTTGAACATGAAGTCTAAACTAGGAAAAAGCGTTAATTGAAATTCGTCAACCGTCAGTCAATCATTTTGTAAGTTTTCAGGATGTATGTCCTCACGATCATGTGCCCAACAGCTAAACGGTGTTACAGGGGCCGAAGTGAAGGAAGCTGCAGAATTATTCCACTTGAAAATGAGAAACAAGTTAAATAACAATGAAATGCTGCGCGCGTGGCATGTGGAGCTAGTATCTGTATGGGTTTGTGGAAGAGGCGCTTAACATTTCGTCCACACTTTATTAACGGCCCTGAAAGAGGAAGAGGCGCATTTCGGTATAATAACTATCATGCGTGACTTTGTCAGTGTAAAACGCGCTTTTACAATTTCGTGTTTTGCTATCTAGCTGTATCTGCTATACGTGTAAAAGTTCTAAGTGTTGTTACTGTTTATAGTGACACTGTTGGTAGAGGACAGTTACACTTTTATTGTGCCGTTCACTTAGGCAATAAAACGAGCTGTTAGTTTTAGTGTTCTTCTAAATTTAGGAATTTAGGATTGTTATCCGCCGTGATCAGAAAGTATGATCTAATTGGTTTAACTTTTAATTTTGCTGTCTGTCGATTGTAGGATACTCAATATGGATCCTAAACATTAAGTTAACTCACAATTTGAAGTCACTTCTGAGCAGTCATGAGCTTGTTAACTGTAGATATGCTACATATTTACTAGATGTATTTACTATCGGCTGTCAATCATTATTGTTTTACTCTTTGATTGTTTCACGTGTTTTGTAGGTAATGCAGCTTGATTGGAAAAGACGATATGAGAATTGAGATGAACCTCTTATCTTTATGATCGCCCAATTCACGTGCCTATAATTAATTAACCTGATTCAATATCTCAACTAATATGTTGATTTGATTTTGTCAAGTAATCTGAAGCCACCGCGGTCTTAATTCCTCCCAAATTGGATTGCCGATTCATTACCGATACCCCACCCTCTAAATTACCAAAATACCAAGACTGACGACCATCATACTACTGTTTGAAGAGACTCTATCCAACTGATCAAAGTTTGGCACCATAGTGTAGTTGTTAGTAAGTAGTAAAGTAAGATGTAAGTAAATAACTACCTTCCACCTTGATTGCAACACTATTTACTGTATTCTTTAACTTAGTGTGGACACTAATTCTGTCGTAGTAGTAGTACCATCGCAGGAATACCGTTCAAGGATAATTGAAGTTATTTTCTGACAACATAGAGTAAAACCACAAACTATTACGCAAGATATCATTTTATTCACGAATATGACGGGCGAACAGCTGAATAGAGGCAGAGCAAGCAACCCGGTCTACTGAATAGAGAAAACAACCTGACCTACTGAACTGATCAGTACATATTATATTTCTCATAATTGTTGCATAACGGTAGCCAAGCAAGATTGCAGGTATAAATCAGGATGTATACTACGAAATTATATCACCCTATTGAGGTTGGGCCAACATACTGGTCGACTACACAATTTCTTTTCTTCTCACATTTAACTGACATATCGAATGTTAAATCTCAAACAATGGAGCGTCCATAGAATCACAAACAACAAAACAAAGTTTTAAAATAGCAATACAAATCTTATATGCAACTGTTTTTGTGAAGCTTATATTTAAACAGTGTATATAATTCGCGTGTCGCTGTGCAATCAGTCATACTTTGCTGACACAAACGAACATAAACCACATGATATGTAACTGGCAAACTAATTTTAGATATTAGAAGGTGAGTGTGATCTACTGGAAGTCTTTTTAGCGAAATGATAATGTTGATGCTAATCGGTGTCAAAATGTAGCACAGGATGCGAGTCGAGAAGTGAACTTAGAATTTCAGGAAATTTGACGCTACCAGCCACATTGTAGTGTACGGGATTATTAGCTCTATCTTGTTTTTCTGATCTAAATTAATTAAATAATTAAGTCATCAATCCTACAATACCAACCAAATAACGATGAACAGGTCGAGTTGCAAAAACTTACATCGTCCTGTATTCAGATTTTACCTTGTTTTGAATCCAACGTCAGTTTCCACCATCTATTATAAGTATAATGCATTTTTCATCGGCTGATTATCCATTTTGTTACAATTGAATTAAAACAAAACTCAAATTTAGGCATGATCACGAAATTTGAAGATGTTTACCAAAAGAGCAAACTTTCCTGTCAATTGGGGTAAAAACTTCAGAGCAACGATTCGAACGCACGAAACTTACCCAATAACTTATAAAAAGGTTAGTTATTTCATTTTCATTTCAGATATGGAAGTTTAAATTTGGAGCATTTGTATAATTCGTCCAATTCCAACTTCCAAGATAATTAAGAGTTCCAACAGATAAAGTTCTCTACAAATTCTCGTTTCTTATGAATCTGTTCCCCTCACTATCTCTCCCAGTGTATTTCTTCTTAAGTTTCCCGGCTACGCTGGTTCGTTTCTCATTAGGTTTTAGGATTCTGGATTCTCTAAGGGGAGTTCCGAAGAAATATATTGTCTTTTCCGCTTGAAAGTGATTATCAGTCGCCCGAACTATTCCTGCAGGAGTAGTTTGACAGTTTCAAATTGTTTGATTTCGTTAGAATATCAACGAAAATTTAACCTATACCGTTCTCTGTGGTTTCATAACGTCTATCTAGACATTGATCATTATCAGGATTTTATGGAAATAAAACGATTACTGATTTCTGAAACTTCGATCCAACCAATGATAATGACCGATGAAGGACATTAACCTACCATTAAATGAACTGTTCCGAAATGATTCGATTCTCTCCTTTTCAGTAACCGGTCGGGAGTCAAGAAAGTTGAGATTCTTAAGTCGACTTATAACTGTGTATCTGTACATCTGCAATGATGATATTATCAGGTTACTATTACTTGCTAGGTTACTATTAGTTGCCATGTTACTATTAGTTACTAGGTTACTATTAGTTGCTAGGTTAATATTAGTTGCTAGGTTACTATTAGTTGCTAGGTTACTTTTAGTTGCTAGGTTACTATTAGTTACAAATTCAATATTGAACCTGGGTGCAGCGTCGCGTCAAGCGTTACCGACTGTTATTCGTAAGCAAATTGGTTCGCGGAAATCACAAATTTCCTGGAGAACAAGTCGAAGACGCACAAGGCAGCGGATAAATATTTTTACGTTTGTCATTTTCTTTTTCCAACTTATTATAGGTACATCCGCGCATAAGTAGGAAAAATTGTTTAGGCGTTCTCCTCCCTTTTATTTTTGAAATTTTTGGCGTGTTTTGTTTGGGGAGTGACTGAGTTGCTTGTCGATGATAAACAGCACGGTAAGACACCCCTGTCCGTAGATATTTACATTTCGGGCTTCCTGGGCTGCATGTAATAAGTTTACCTGATAATCATCCTCGTCCCCAGCAGTTAGTTCATTAAGACACAGGGGGTTGCACAGCATACTCAGATATGTCAGCTGAGGAGCTGCTCTGAAATCGTGGAGAGTTTATCAGTCAGCAAGTATGATGTTTAACTTTAAGATATATTGCTAGTACGCTTATTTTAGGACTTTACCTTTCCAATAAAGTAAAGTAAATTAATTCCCATAATGGACTATTTTCAAGACATGTTTACTTATTTTTGATCGTTTTCACGAATGGTATTTCTTTTTTATTTTCTCTTCTTACAGTTCGATGTTGTGTAGGGTTAAGCTCAAATCTTCAAGACTATTGTTGTTTACACTTAAAGATCTCAATGTGATCATCGGAGGAAGTAACAGTTGGGTCAGACTGTTGTTGTCCAGGATCAACTCTTCGAGTTTCTCGTAAACGTGAATACCTCTCACTGTCTTAAGACTGTTGTAACTGTGACAGAAAAGTTATTTTGATGTTTGTAGTTTAATTTATATTTTTATGATCCACTTCCAGATCACGACTTCACATACCGACTACCTTGTTTATGTCATTTAGTTGGTACCTGATAGAGATTACGACCCGATTTATACGAAATTTTCCACCGAAGAGGACTTTACTCGTTAATAAAATTTGACATAAGTAACTTGTTTTTGTACCGGTAATAAGTAAGTAACAATCTTAACCTGAGGTCAAGTAGTCTGACTGAAGAAACATCCCTGGTAAGAGATGGAATACAGACAAGATTCCTCCCCGCCATTATAACACTAGACTCCCCACACACACTTTCATCCTCTCTAAACTCATTCTCGTTAACCAAAGTACTCCTGTTGTCCGGAGTAAAGATGGTGGCCAGTGTAGTCCTGGTGTCTGGTGTACTCCTGGTTTCCGGAGTACTCCTGGTGTCCGGAGTACTCCTGTTGTCCGGAGTACTCCTGGTGTCCGGAGTACTCCTGGTGTCTGGAGTACTCCTGTTGTCCGGAGTTCTCCTGGTGTCCGGAGTAAACATGGTGTTCGGAGTACTCCTGGTGTCCGGAGTTCTCCTGCTATTCGGGGTACTCCTGGTTTCTGGAGTACTCCTGGTTTCTGGAGTAATCCTGGTGTCCGGTGTAATCCTGGTGTCCGGATTACTCCTGGTGTCCGGTGTAGTCCTTGTGTCCGGTGTAGTCCTGGTGTCCGGTGTAGTCCTGGCGTCCGGAGTACTCCTAGTACCTAACGTGGGGGTTCTTCTTGAGGGGGTCGATAGCACTGAAGTGTGAAGCTTTATTTCTTGAGGCGTGAGACTTTCTACTGAGCTAGAGCTGTACCCACTTTCTGAAACTCTCAGAGGATCCAAGGTTAGACATTCTGATCGGGAGAGTATTCCTCTTGGAGATGTGGGGTCCTCAGTACCTCCACTCTGGGAAATTACAGATTTAATCAAGTTAGTGTTGCTCTGATTCTTAAATGCTGAATGTTGATTGCTGAGTGATAATTTCTTAATTTGACCATAATGTAAGCTCATAGTTTAGATGTATAATATCAAACCAGAACAACTTAAATCTAAACATTCTAGAAAAAAGACCTGAACTTATATTAGTATTTTCCGTATTACCCTTTCAATGGTGGTCGAGGTACTTTTTCTTTCAGGAAATATCTTGCGGACATCATCACCAAAGTCAAAAACCCGCTCCATGTCTCCCTCTAAAGTCAATCTTTCACATTTCCTGAACAACTATACTACTTAGATTTGAGCTGTATCTAAACACGTTTTTACTTGACTTTTTCAACACGAGTACCCGCAGCATAGTATGGAGCAGGTCCTTACAAGAATTAGTCGCTAGTAGTCAAGTTTAAGAAATAATATCCACGGCCAAAGGCATCCAACATCAACCTCAAAACAAACACATGGCAACGCTAGCCAAAAACCGTGTTCTGTGTATACATTGTCTAATACCAGTAGAAAAGAATTGTGCAGCAAGCTGTACTACGACATACACAACAATACTGACTATTGTACAGTAATACTTGTACTAATCAATCCGCAACGCAGCAATGATCATCTGCGTTTGGACCTTTGTTTTCTTAAGACAATACAAAACAAAGTAGCTTCATTCGTCAGGTAACTTAAGGGTAGGGGTGGTAAAGCCATGGTCTATGTACCCCCACGGCCCCCCTTTAAGTTGTCCTACTTCGGCTTCTAATTAAACAACTCTGAAGATAAAAGGAATTAAGGGTGACATAAAGATAACATTTTAGTTACATTTATAATGTAAAAAAGGTATGGTTGTAAGAAAATTTAGTATTATAAGTTTAACCAAGCGATTGAACAGCAACCAGTTGTTTTGCAAAAAAGGTGCTAATTTTGAATTGGCTAAGAGTTATGAATGCCGTCAATTAAGATATATCTGATACCAGAATCTAGAAAACCATTAACCACAATATGCCAAACTTGTCACTGCGTTGTAGCCGAGTTTATCTCAGTGTCAAACTGTTGAAGCCAGACTCACCTACAACAAGACAAACACTTGGGCGGACGTATATTTTTGTATTTGTCGGATCAGAAAGTCTACTCAGTTTAACTCCCTGTCATGGTTTACTGCGGAGAAAGGGTTTTTTAGATTCGAACTGAATTTCGTTTTTTGAAGGGTGGGATCTCTTTACTTTGGTAGGAAGTCTGAAAAGTCGTATTTCTAAACTGTTAAAAGTCTTATTTCCAAACGGTTTTAATGTAAGAACAACTGCCGGACAACACCGGCCTCCGTGCTCCTGGTACACCTAAGCGTTGATTATCATTAAGGATAAAAAGATTAAGGACAAAAAGATTAAGGACAAAAAGATTAAGGACAATAAGATTAAGGACAATAAGTTATTAATAAGACCTGGTCCAGTATCAATCATTCCGACTGAGGAATGCTGGAAAATTAACTTTAAGATTAATGTAATATAAGAAGTTATCACATAAGAAGTCATTTCTTGGTCAAGCTAATTTGCTCATCTGTTCGCCCAGTTAAATGATCTTTCATTGTGAAATCACAAAGAAGCAATACACCTGCTATTTGCAAGTCAGCTTTATAACTGTGTTAGATAAAGATTTAAAAAATCTTTTTGAATGGGCAAGTGTTTGCTGATATTTGTTAGGTCCAGATGGTGACAATCTATTGACGTTGCTGAGTCTTACCTTCATTACTAGACTTATATTAAGGGTCATTCTAAGCAGTGAAAAACTAAGAGATGATAACTGGCGGCCACTTTTAACGCAGTGCAGAGTCCGCATAGGACAAATTAGCGTATCTGGTAGGCGATCGTTAGGGAACCCTTACCCTATAACCTTAATTCTTGTTTGCGGACAGCTGGGCGGATTCGCTGCATACAAAGTCCAACGATTTGAGTCCTAAATGGGGGAACCTAGTTTTTGACTTCCGTTGTTAATCATAATCAAATCAAATAGCAATAGCTTCTTAAGCATTATATTTCAAAACTATTAGGAACGGTATTCGTGGGGAGGTGTCTCAAATTTTAAACCCCATTTCTCTAAATTGAAGGCTCCTACCTTTGTTTTTGGAGATCAATCTGTATCCATAGGACAATTTGAGAGTATTTCATTACCGACAACTAAGCTAGGGCCCATAAATTTTGAAGAATGAGGTGTTTAAGTATCGAAAATTTGAGACACTTCCCCAAGAATACCGTTCCTAATAATTTAAGCATTGAACTATTTTTCTTGCTTTTCAACATAGAACCGTATTTAGGATCGACTGGCCCAGTTGATATGGCACTCCTACTAGTTCAAATATTTGTCCTGGTTCTATATAGCGGCGCACTAGCTGACATAAAGATATTGGACACCCCCGACGGCAAGATGGGTCCTGAACCTTGTGTTCGAGTTTGCTCCGGGGTTGACAGGGATTACACAGGATGGGACAACTCTAGTGAAAATCCTGGAGAAGTTTACAAGTGGATCCATGGCATGTCTGGCTGTGGCTTTGTTTCTGCTCCTGTAGTAACAGTGTCTGGTGGAAGTATAAGCTCAAGTAACCTTTGTCCTTCATTCACTCACTATCTTGTGTCCAATACTGAGTTCTTTCTTTACTCAGTATCGGGTTCTTCCAGGGATAAGATGATAAATCATAAATGTGAGGTCTATTGGACAGCAACCGGCTTCACCTGTTAAAGATTGCCCCTGCCACCTGATCTGGAGAATTTCTTATATACTCTACTGGACATCATCAAGACTTTGTTCTCTCAATCTTAATCTTATTGAAATTTCATTGTAAACATGAAATAATGTGATTTGTTTTATTTCTTTCATTCTTCAATGGCTTATAAGTCGTTCGCATACATTTGAGGGGTGTTTAAAATTCTGCAGATAATTGATAGTTTGGGCTTCTCTATGCCATAACATCATCACATACTGCAATTACCACTTTACCGGACGTTTTACCACTTTATCGGTCTGCGATGTGTTTTCAACAAAAAATCTTACAAGAATCAATTATATAATTTCATATATTCTGCAATCTTTCAAGAAGCTTAAGTTTAACTTTGATTTGATAAATTAGCAATTTATGATACTGTAATACAAATGTCAAAGTTTTTGCAATTTTAATTAGTTGAAAATTAAATTTATCAGTCTGTAAAATATTTTTCATTGGACTTAATTCAACGCTTCTTTCCCACAATCAGCGACATGGGTTAAATTCGATCGTTGAAAGTTGCTCTAGTGTAAGCCATAGTCCCTCTCCGACAGAAACAAACATTGACCCACGACTTCAACTCATTCTGTATCTGCTCAGCTCGTGATATGACAACTGCGTTAGCGATACTGTTCAGTGTCGGAAAAACAAAAATAACTGTCAGAAAGTTGCCATAGTCACAAAAAAATTCGACTGTCCACTCTCTGTCACTCCACATCTTCTCCATGCACACGTAGTGTCGAAACACGTTCATCAGTCCGAACGCTACAAAACAGCTCATGTAAAAGAAAGCCAAAACGAACAGTTTCTGAGCGGTCCTCCGCAGAACCGTGTCTACATGTCGTCTCAGAGGTCTCAGTATGACGAGAGCTAGGACGAAGAGTGACAAAGTAAGTCCGATGAAGACGAACCAGCCGTAGAGGAGTACTTTATGTTTGTCGTGGTCCCAAAAGTGGTGTTCAGTGAAGGCTGCCCCCGATCCCAGGATCCAGCTGGTTACCATGAGGGGGAGCATGTACTTGTGCTGGGCTACGTTTACAAAGTGGAAGGGGAGAGCCAGGGCGGAAAGGCGGAGGATTGCCATCAGAGAGGTGGAGAGGAGGCCGGAACCCAGGGAAAATAATTCTGAAAATAGGGAGTTTGTTATATTGACCTCAGCTGTCCTAGAGCAAATCTTTAAAAAGATTAAAACAGGCGATGATATTAAAATGAACATAGCGTGATGGCTTAGAGTTATAACTTTCACGACTTTTATTTAATTTTAACTGATTTCATGTTATCAGCTTTTTTCTTATGGTATTTTTCTCAGTAACAATAAAATTGAATTGCCACTTTCATAGTTTTATTTTTTGCTGGTATCAGTTTGAAGTCTGCTAAATTGAATTGGGTCAAAGAACAAGTTTGTTATCATGTTAAGCGATAAATACAGCGCAACATCTATAGAGTTCTAAAACGCAATTTTGTTTTTTTAAATCCACTTGAAATTTGAGATAAAATCAAGGTCAAAATGAGGAAGTGGAAACTTCCAAACGATACTTTAATTATAAAAAGGGCGATGAGAGTTGACAATATTATTTTTGTTGCAACGAAAGAAAATCGCGTCGGTAATATTTCGTTTCAGAAAAATCCCCACATTTGTTGCCGAAAAATTTGTATGATAGTAGTGTTGAGCATATTAATCAATATTTTTGATACTTTCAACATCATGATATTCTCAACTCTCATCTTCCTTGTCATGATGAAGAAGAGGATGTGCTAAGAAATCTTCTGCCTGTGTGTACTGAAGTTTTAAGCGAGTGGGGCCTGAACGTCAACGAAAGCAAAACTGAATTTGTAGCTCGGTAGCTGATATCAAACATAGGATTGTCCTAGCCAACTCGGCCTTTCAAATATACAAAAAGGTTTGGTTAGAGAAATCTAAGATTCCTTTGGCTAAAAAACTTATTGTTTACGAGGCCCAAGTTGTGTCAGTCCTATTGTACAACTGTGCTTGTTGGAGTGCACCTAAGCATGTCCTTAACAAACTTGACACATGTG
>JH153544.1:530-54495 GCA_000226015.1 Mnemiopsis leidyi | reverse complement strand
AAGTATTACCAACAGAGATCTTTAGTCAGCGTGCAACACTGTTCCAATCACTGAGTACGAGTAAGAAAAGCAAGATTGGACTTTTTTTGGACATGTTCTTCGAATGGATGACAACTGTCCACCAGTTTTAGCACTGAGATTTGCCGTAACATCTGGTGATTTTTACTGTGGAAGACGTGGCAGACCGCGCATTAACTTATTAAGTACAATTCAAGATGATTTAAAAGAATTTAATATCAATCTTAAATCAGTAGAGGATCTAGAAATGATCCGTATGATTGCCAGAAATAGATCTGAGTGGAGAAATATGTTTAATTTCAGGCCTTTTTAGTTTGTTTAAGTTTAAACTGAGCTTTTTGAGAACTGTGCTTCCTCCATTGATCCAATGATTACGTACTGTTTCTTAGATTTGATCAAATTTTTGCCACTCAAAAAAGGCAAGTTACTCCAGAAGGTGCCTAAATGTAAGAAACAATCATCAGCGGGATCAAAACCATCGTGATCTTCAGCGGCCTGAAGGGGTATTTTATTTGGATGTATCGAGTAATTGCCAAAAAAGCTGTCAAATGGTTCGGAGATATGATCATGAATTGGGAGAACACTTATAGAAGCTTGTTGCAAACGTTATATCGTCGTCGGTTATAATCACAAGTTCTTCGTTTTTGTCCTGACCATAGCAGGGGATCTCGTCACTGTCATCAGATTCTACTTCTTCCTTTTAGAGAACCCTAACAGAATAAGGAACCAGGAGAACCCAAGCTGTAACCAGATCAGTAGCCGAAAGACAGAGGTAGAGAAATCTAGCCACTGAACTGTTCTTGTGGTAGTTGTGAAGGAAGACGAGAGTGTTAAGGACGGTACAAAGTACAGCGAGACAGATGCAGGAGATTCCTATAAAACAGTCTGGGGAGGTCCAGCCACCTTCCCTGAACTGCCATTAATCTGTCTTTCTAATAATAGGATGGGGCAGAAAACTTAGTTTGGCTGCCTGGAAATGATCAGTTATAACAAGCCGAATAAGAAGTACGGCAACTGCAATGCTAAATTGCCCAAAGCCTTCACGAATATTGTTCTACGTTTGGATTTGAGATGTGGGTCCCTACTACTGCAGTTAGGCGTTAGCTAGTAATTATTTTCAGTTTACCGGTCTTGAAGGTGGTGGTTTAGATCCTGGTAAAATTTAAATAGAATCGAGCCAAAAAAGAAGTGTATTATCAATTCACGTGATAAATACAGTACAACATCGCCAGATCTAAAAGAGCGTGTGGACAAGTAACAAAATCAAAACTCCCAAATGCACATTTAGACAGTTTATTCTGGTGTCACTTTCAGATTCAAAGAACAACCGTGAGTGAAGGCGATATATGTTATTGGATTCAAGGTAGATACAAGTGCCGGTATCAATTGAAAGCTCACAAGAAGCTGAATTTCAAGCTTTTGCATCAAATCAGACCTATTTGGTCCTGCATCTTTGAAAGTCGTGAAATTACTAGTTACAACCAATGTGTAACACAGCAGAGTTACCACACTTCCAATATTTGTTACAAGAATCCTAACTGTGCTTTTTATGCTTCGACGTCTTGGGGCTTCTCCAATCGGTGTTAAGTAGGATTTCACCAGTTCGTAGATCGTCAACACGAAGGAGCCAATTGATAACAACTAGAGGATAGCCGTTGGAAAGAAAATGAATATAGGATATATTTCCTGCTTAATTTTGAGATTCAAAAGATTCGGGTCCTCTTTTGACACTATGATTGAGTTCAGTTTCTCGAATTTTACGAAAATGTTGGGACTAAGAAAGAAACACGTTACCACAGAAGGCGCCCAAATTGAAAATACGATCAGTGTGATCAAAACAATTCTGATCTTTAGCGGCCTGAAGGGGTATTTTATCTGGATGTATCGAGCAGTTGCCAAAAAAGCTGTCAATTGGGTCGGAGCAAAGATAGTGAATTGGGAGAACACTGATAAAACCTTGTCGTAAAGATTAACGTCGTCGCTCATAAAATTCATCAATTTATCGTTTTTGTCCTGATCATAGCAGGGGTTCTCTTCACTGTCCCTGCACTCAACATCTTCTTTTTCGAGAACCCCAACAGAATAAGGAACCAGGAGAACCCAAGCTGTAACCAGATCAGTAGCCGAAAGACAGAGGTAGAGAAATCTAGCCACTGAACTGTTTTTGTGGTAGTTGTGAAGGAAGACGAGGAAGTTAAGGACGGTACAAAGTACAGCGAGACAGATGCAGGAGATTCCTATAAAACAGTCTGGGGACGTCCAGCCACCTTCGCTGAAAACTGCCATAAATCTGCTTTTTTTCAAGGAACAATTAATAACCCCCTGAAGTTGAAATAAGATGTGTTGCAACTAAAAGTAAGTCGTAGTTTAACGCCTAGTTAAAGCAATGTAGTCAGCGGTAATTATTTCCAGATGGTTTAGTCAGTAGATAAACATGGCTAGTAATTGCCAAGTTTCCGTCCGTAAACGTAAGAAGGTTATCACTTAAAGACACCTAAACATGAGGCACGTTCAGCCGTAGCTTACTTACTTATAAGCTCACTGGCTCTCAACAACACTATCAGCCATGAATAAAAACACGTGTGCTCAGAGGTCGATCTATAAGTTCGGTGGTGGCTTGGACGGGTGTCGTCATTTACTCTGATCTGGCTGCTGGTTGAACTACGAGGTTCATTCAGTTAATGTTCCAACACTCTTAATCCAAAATATTTGGCGTCAATAACCTGCCCAAACGTAAACTTACACACGACTTTACACACAAAACAGTTACTACTTACTTTACAACAACATCAAAGAAATATCAAATAAATTTCATGGGAGGAGGAATTGGGAGCCCCATCACCTCCCCTCCAATTTGGACTGCAGCTAAGAGGGCAAAGTATTACACCCAAAACTCCGCAGTTCGCCTTTATATAATTACTTTGGGCGATAGACTACCATTAGATTTAGGGTACCACTAGGGTCCCACTAGAGGTGCACTTTTGGGCGTTTGGGCCCCATTAGAGGTGCATAGGTATTCTTTCATACGACCTAGTATATTATAATTAAGTAATGTTTTAGAAAAATCTTTGCATCTTGATTTGGCTTGTTCACCAAATCTGTTTCACATCTACAAAATCGATAGTGTAAATCCTTTTCATATTGACAATACTTCAAGTTTACCAGCAAAACTAACCTATATTGTAAAGAATTCTCGCTGCCTTGAACAATTTGACACTCTGGGTAGAATGGTCAGCCCCCGCAACAATCCTCATGATGAAGAGAGAGGATGCAGCAAGGCTGCTCACTGCTCCTACACTGATCATATTGAAGTAGGCTAGAGCCGGGGCACTTCTCCAGAACTTAAGTCTGATGTGAGCTGCTATCTGAAGTAAAGAAGGGTTCGGGAAAAGTAAAAGTGAAAAAATAGTTGTATTCTTAATCTTAAGAATGATATACAATTACATCGATATCCAGAAGCATACATATATTTTAACAAGAATGAAGGTATTATAAAGATGAATGTTTCATAGTGCTCCTTACCAAAATTATATTGATTGTAAAATCGATACAACCGATCGGTAGGCAAATTGCAGGTATGACGGCGTAGAAAACGGAGCTATTTGCCAAACTGCTCGGCTCATCATCCCAAGTCATGTTCAATCGCATGGCGAGATCCGATTAAACTTTACAACAATTCAACTTAAAGAGTTTTCTGGCATGCTGAATCCTTTGAAAAGTATTGATGCTAAAAATAAAACAAACTCATCAAACTGAAAAACTTTGTAAGACAGACAGATACAGACAACTTGATTATAAAATGGCAAGTTGGTGTAGGATTTCGTGTGATAACAAGAAGCAGGAGTAAGTAGAGGGGGAAATGGTAGTGGTACAACTTCTGAAACGGTTGGTCATATCCACCGAAATTGAAAATCAATTGTAGTAGCAAGAAGCCTCTGGCAAGTCTTTAAAGTTTCTATGTTTATCACCCAACTGATAAGGCAGGTTTCAGGTTACCTTTTAGAAAAATGAACGGATCCTCGAACTGAAAATCCCACTACATTTTTTGTGATTAATTTGTTACTGAGTGATAACTTAAACTTCTATCATTTCGAGAAAGAGACGGATGTTTCACTAAGGAAATGCCGATAGAGAAATTTCAAAACAAGATATTCTGACATTCTGGTTGCACAGACCAGTGAGTAGTGACAGTGTATAAATGACATAAGTCAGTACCAGAATTTACCAAATTATCCAAATACTTCAGTCTCGGTGCTATGAAAAACCATTGTACCAACCTTCTCATGCCAGGAGCTGAAATTACAAACATTTATACGATGATAGATTTTGCGATAGAAATTCTGAATTACAATTACATCAAAGTTTTTTGGCGAAAATTGGTATTTGCTGTCAATATTCGCGAAATGAGTGCTATGAAACCTACTTTGCAGTGCAACTAGATCAAATTGACGTAGGTACAGACGCATAAGTGGATATTTCATGCCAAACAGACTAAAAATAGGAACCTTAAAACACCACATACACATACAATGATAACATTCAAGTTCAATAATTTTAAGATAAAACGTCAGAACTCAGAAATCTGACCCTTGTCTCACTATCACACATCTGGCTTGCAAGGTTCTCATCAGTATCACAAAATGTCACGTTCGACTTCCTTTGAGATATTCGGTTTGTCGGAGGCAACTAATACGAGGTTGCTGTTTTTTGTAATCATTCCATCTGTCTGTATTGTTCTGGGTGTCATCAACATTCTATACAACTCCCTAATGGTAAATAATAAACTTCTTTATTGTTATTACTTAAGTTTATGATTGGTCTATCGATGTCACATGATACGAAAAATTTGTTACCCATCCCCGAAAATTCTTTTCTTTGTAGACCTGGGGTGATAAAAGTAATTATTTGTCATCAGTTATTAGATATAAATTTAATGGAGTCCAACTTTCTTACTTTAAACTCCTTACCCATGAAAATAGAAAACAAAAATAGAAAACAAATATCAACCCGAAGTTGGGCAGTTCAACTTTCTCCTCCAGATAGCAGTTTACATTCGGATCAAACCTTGGAGATCTCCCATACTCCTTACCTACTTCAACATTCTCCTGTACGATGTTATAGCTAGTCTGGGAGCTGTCCTCATGTACTCCATCAAACTGTTCCTTTACAGACATCACGGCTCTCCTCTCTTTATGGATTTTACTAATGCTGTCTACAGCACGGGTATATATTGTTCGCAAAACGAAACCTTCGTTTTCTGAATTGATCGAGTACATATATACTCTAAGCGATTTGCCAATTTAGTTTCCTTCTAATAGAGGTAACTTTCACTCCCATAAACATTAAACACCCTATAACCCCTTCAGAGATATTCGCGGTATTCGCAAGTCTGATGTCAACCATCCTCCTTGTTACACTCCGCGTTATCGCTCTCTCCTTTCCCTTCTTCTTCAGGAACCAACTCTCGGTCCGGCGTGTCCTCCCCTTCCTCTTCCTCCCTTGGGTGGTTGGTGGTACCATGGTCTACCTCGACATCAAACTGTTCTTCCACGAGAATTTCCTGGAGGCTGTCTGGACTACATTTGTTGCCATGGTAACGATAACTTTGGTTATAGCACTACTTTCACTCCTTCCACTCTGGAGGTCTGATCAGACTTACCGCCCTGCCACAAATTCCATCGTCCTCCTAGCCCTACTCAACTTTGTCTGTTACGGGGGTTTTGGAGCCTTCAACCTTGCTCAGGCATACATTTGCGGGTCTCCCTATGTCAACCCATCACTTGATCTCCTGAGGTTTTTCTGTAACATCGAGACGTTTTACAGCGTTATTTTCATCTTTCCCACGGTCTACAGTCTGGGGAACGTCGTGGTAATCTCACGAGGGGAGCTTGCTAGAGAAGTACTGACAAACTGGACCTCGAGTATCAGATCACATGGGTTTGGTTCTCTAACTCTACCTTTTAGGGGATCAGGGGGTACTGAGGGTGGAGATCGACGTCAATTACACCCTGAGAATGAGATATCTTGTTTTGAAGGTAGTACGACTAAGGCTGGTAATAGTGTTAGTTTTGAGAACCGATGCAATTCTCAAGTCTAGAAATACTGTAGACCTGTTGCGGTTGTTGTCCTGTTGTCAAACTTTTTAAGCCTTGTTCCTCATTTCCATTTAGGTTGATTTTTGATAACTTTGATTCCGGTATTGATGCGACAAAATGGTTCGTAGTTGGCAGTTGCCGTATATAATATAGAGGCAAATATAGTACAAATATTTCTCCTTGTCAATAAAGAGGCACTGGCAAGGTTCAATGGTCTGGTGACTCTCTGAAGATTCTGACAAATCCAGTAACAGCAGCTGCATATCGAGAGTTAACATCGATGTATGCTAATACTCTGATAGTGATCGTTTGAATGTCGTTGGACCCATGACTACCTGGTCATTGCAGAGTATGTGATTTTGCGTCGCTAACTTCTGCGTACTGACTACTACTATACCCAACTGTTAATGATTGTGATATCATATTTAGTTCTCGTACTGTAGGATGGGTGAACCACACGTGACCTTAATTTGATTATTCTGAATGGTGTTGCAGTAACAGGTACTGTTTTCATGCTGTTCCGTTTTCAGTTCACTTCAGTGCCATGTGGTCGTATCGGGTTACTGTTTCTACTTATTTCTACTGTTTGAAATAACAATGGTCACTCTTTTACAGTGCAGTATGTTGAACTTTAAATGTTTTGACGCCGATCAGATAATTAAGTTTTTATAAGAGCGTACTATGCTATTAGTATTATTGTACATTTTTACTATCCACTCGGGGTTTTCGATGCCGTATAGGCCATTTCAAGGAAATAGAATTGACTGCGATTATTATAATTTATTTTAAGATAAGAGAGGAAGCTTGACAACTTCTAGTCATGTTCTTGAAAAGCTTTTCTTGAAATTAGTCAAAGTAACTGTAAGTCAAAAAGAACAAATATAAAAACGTTGTAGTCAGTTAGTTATAGCATTCCTGCCCCAGTTCAATATCTATTTATCAGCATTTTCATGAATTAAATCGACTTTATGTTAATAAGCATCAAGAAATTGTTTAATTTCTACGGTACCACCAACACTCAACAGTTATGTGATTGAAATTTTCACTTTATTGTCATATTGAGATTAAGTTAGCAAATCGTAGTTTAAATCGTTATCGCATGGTATTCAAATATAGTGGCTGTAAACATATGCAAGATGACTCCTGCATATTGGCATTGAAGGTCCTGAATGAAGGTTAATTAGTCATTTCAACACTGTAAAGCAGCGGAATTCCACGTTCGATCTAAATGAATCTATTCATAACATCCCTGGCCATGAATTGATTGCATTAAGTGGAATTATTGTCCTTATCAAATTTATTGGTAAATCAAATCTCTTGAATCGATTCTTTTCGCCATCATGTGAAAACTTGACCATCATTTCTGCAAAGTCTTACTCTCACACCCCATTCATTTTTCGTTTACGATTAATTAAATGTACAACTCCGTTATTTTCTTGTTGCTAGGCATCAACCGTATCGTTATTCAGTAACACCAATGTCCTGAAGACCGAACAAATTTACCAATTCATGGATTAAGTCAACCACATTGAAAGTAGTCTCCGCTCTGTAAGATTATACACTTCGATAAGAGTGATCCGTGAAGTTCATCGTAGTCCTTTGTCTCACGATCATTGCTGTTGTCATTCGCTGTAAATTACAGTATTTTCTTGTAAATTATTACAGTCGCAAACTTAATGGTGATTATCATTAAGTAAAGGCAATTTTCTTAATCCTGTAACTGCGACTTATGAATGAAGAGGAAAACTTTCTGTTTTGATAGTTTCTCGCTCAACAGTCGCAGTTACCGGATTAAGAAAAATTCCCTTAGTTCCCTTATTGATCCATCAAAGCTTAACTTAATAAAATTTTTAATTTACGGTTGCGATTAAGATTTATTTTTATTAACAGTAACACGGTGTTTTAAAAACAAATATTCGTGAGAACATTTGTTTCACTATTCAGTCTAATCTTTGTATGAATGAAGCTGCTAATTTCATGCTTTTTAAGATTGAATTAAGATTTATGCTAAATCATATGTCAAGACGCAGCGATGTTGTAAGTAAAGAAAAATATTAGAATTAGTTGAAAGGAAATCGTATCTGTGAATCTAAATTATCTGATTTGAATTATGCACCACTTCATCGTCTTGATGAAAATGACATCTTTAGTTCATGGACACTTCATTGATTTTAATCGCGTCAATTTCCTGATTATTGAGTATACTCAGGGCATTAAGTTTAACTTACCACATCACGTTGCAGGTTGTGTTTTTATAAGTACATACCTAGATCGTACCGCTAGATTCTTTTAGTTATTGAGCCGCATCGTGACTGATTTTTGTTTCAAATGCCTATTTGTAGTGAATCAAAGACAGCTGTCTTTGATTCACTACAAATAATACTTCATACTGTGTTTGTAATAAGGAACAACTCTTATACATGGACCTTAACACATTCTTTAACTACTTTCAATTTTAATAAATTAATGATAAACAAATTTTCACACATTCATTTAGTTTTACAGTACAACACAATATGGATTTGAAATCTACGTCTTAACTCTGATTTATATCAAAGATTAAGTTATCTACTAAGAATAAGATTGTTATAAATTGTTGAAAATGCATCGTAAACAAAAAATAATGCATTTTTTTCACTTGACCTATTATCAGTGAGACTGGGAAAACAACAATGAATCTCAAGCACCGCCCATGATCACGACGAATTGATTACCCAGTAATTATAAATGTTCACATGGATTGTTGTCGGAACGGTGCAGACATTTACTATTACTTCATTCAATTTTATTAATTTTTGTTCCAATCAAGTAATCGACGTGATGCATTGGCTTTGTAACTAAAATTGTGTACCTGCAAATTTCTTTTCCGTTCAGACGAAACGAGGTTTTTGAAATTATATGGAAATGTGTCTATATCATAAATTGCTGAATATTTTCTATAATTCGATTTGCTTTAGTTTATATGTAATAGTGACGATGATGGATGATAAACAAAACAATTACTTTATATTGTTCTTTTTTGACATTTCCTTATTGTTTATTTACCAGTCATCTGACTATTTTGCTTCTACTATTGCAAGACAATTTGCGAACGGACCACGAATAAAGATAAAACAATAATTTTAAGCCGACAAAACATGTTTGCTACATTAAATTTTACCTATGACAATGACAACATCAATTGACGTTTTTATATTTGGAGTTGGACTTGTTTGATTGTGTTACATTAAGTCATGTATGGTGTTCTCCTCCAATAACACCCCCATACATCTCTGAGTGCGTTTAAGTAATAGCTTGATACTGGAGAGAATGTATATACCAGTTGTCTAGACCCTTCAGTCTTCACCCTTTAGTCCTTTACCCTAATTATTGAGTATCTTGTATTAAGACAAGAAAAAACACGAAAAGCTTTCTGCATGTTAACTGTTCACTATCTCCCCTACTCAAGGCAAAACGCGCTTGTTGCTTACAATCGCTTTACTCTTTTTCAATATTGTTATTGTTATTACACGTTTACAGTTACACTCTCCAGGGTTACTTATGACTTAAATTGAATGTTACATATCTCGATAAATTATTGGGAAGTACGTAGGTTTTGCTCTACCCCGGAGTCTGCTAACTTCTTAGGATGCTTTATCGTTGGAAACTCAATTCAGCCTAATTCGTATGTGTTGCTGAATTCGCCTGGTTGTAAACAACTCTATGGTTTCCCTGACTACCTTCGTTCGCAGCGTCAATTACACAATTACTTCGTTAGCGACCAAAAGCCACAGTTTGTTTATTGACAATAGTTTTTCATGGCAATTTGCATTCGTGAAAATTGACTAATTGGCAAGCTTAAATTGCTTCAGTTGTGAGAATTTACGTTTTAACCCAGTGGTTAACCAAGATGCGAGAATGTTGAATGGAACGCCAGTACTCCATAATTCCCGTGAGCCAGACATGTCTGTTTCCCGTCCCGAACTCCCGGGCATATCTGACGGGGATGGGATTGTTGTTGATAACTCCGGATCGAAGAACAGCACTGTTTTGTACGCCGGAGCGATACTGACTGGCATGACTTCAGCTTCCTTTGTTTTTAACTTCGTGCTCATCGTTGTACTGGTTGTCAAGAAAAGGTTGGTTACAAAATTCAAAATCATAGTTCCTGCATCTCAGTTATTAGTTAATGTTCAGTGTTTGATTTGACACGGTTAGAACTAAGAAGTGACTATACTTATAGCTACTTAATTAATAGTCAATAGTTCTAGTTCTAGCTGTGAAACGTGTTTTTGTTCAGGTACCGTAAAACATACCAACTAGCCTACCTGAACCTAGCTGTGGCGGACACCTTATTTTCTTTGTTCGGAGCCACATTCAGAGGTCCCGGTAAGTTCAAACTTCTACAAATTGACAGTTTCGGCTGTATTATAGTATTATAGTACCTGTATTATAGTATTATAGTACATGTATTATAGTATTATAGGACCTGTATTATAGTATTATAGTACCTGTTTTATAGTATTTAGTACCTGTACTATAATAGTACCTGACATCTTCTGAGCTTACAGTATTACTTCAATGTCCACCATGATATTTCTATCGCCGTTTTTGAGAATTCTTCACTGTTCATGCTAACTGTTGAGATTAAAATTGAGACAATAGACTATCCGCTAAAGATAAACCTCCCGTATCTGAAACTCGGCCAGTAGAACTAGATGATGCGATTTTACCTATGTACAGACTTTACACAAGCTCTACTACGCAGGTATCATGATGGGGTTCAGATCGGAACTACACTGCAAAGTGAGCGTATATCTGGCCTACCTAACAACTTACACCGACCTGATAGCAGTCCTTCCCATTACCCTGGACAGAGTAGTGGCTGTTCTTCTCCCAATCAAGTAAGATAGAACTTAAGGATCAGATTTTAATTCTAATTTGAAAAAGAAATAACTATTACAATTACGCAATTATTCTCATTGTTAACGATAGATGATTGATTTTTCAGTAAATTTGTAGGTTACTGACTCAAACTAGTGGTAACTAACTCAAACTAGTAGTAGCTCACTCAAACTATAGTGGTAGCTAACTCAAACTAGTAGTTTATACCCCTCGACACAGGTACGGTAAAGACTACCACGTCAGAGTAGTGAAAGTTATCATAGCCTCCAACTGGTTTGTATCCGGACTATATCTTCTCGTCAGGATGTCTATCGGGCACTCCTACAACCCCAACCTCATCATGTTCGAACCTTCAGCTCTCAACAACTGCTGGCTGGATGAGTTGAGACACAAAACTCTGGTAGCTTGGATGGGGATAACGTTTTTCATGATAGCTCCTCTTGTCATTAACATCGTTAGTTATACTTTGATTATCAAGAAAGTTAGCTCGGAGAGATTAAAGTCGATAAACAGTGTGACTATTTTAACTAGATCCATCCTGATTTGTACCTTGTTCACACTTTCCTGGATGCCGTCTGTCATCATCGGAGATATTCTACAAATTGACAGTTTCGGCTGGCAGATTGTCGGTAAATGGTTCTTCTACCTGAACTGTCTAACTGATCCCATCCTCTACGCGTTCTCTTCCAAACCGATCAGCGCGTGTTTGAACAAACTCCAAGTTTTCAAATCGACCAGCTCGCTCTCCCTCTCCCGGGGTTCTAGTCTGGAACTGGTTAGTAGGATCAGGAGACTCAGCACTCTGAACCGAGTCCACCCAGCCACACAGACATGTAGGACTCGGACTCGCTTCTCTATAGGGGCAGCTGGGGCTGTGTGTGTTGAGGAGAGTATGAGTGGATCAGTCATAAAACCCAGGATGTCTCTACCTACCATATATTCAGACTGATTCGATCTGGTTTCTTTAGTTTTCTGTCTAAATTAGTATAAACTTAGTTTATTATGTATTTATTTTAGCTGTAATTTCTAGTATATATGAGTTTCATTTCAATTCTTTTTAGTTTTTCGAACAGATGATCAATATTATGAAATTATTGTTAAACTTAAAGAAATTGAGGTAAAAGTGAATTCATAAGTTGAAGAATGATTTAAGTTTAATTGCCATACCAAATTACCAAAGTTCAACAATAATAATAAAATCCTGCTTTTTACGAAACACGCAAATGTTTGCACATTGTCAATGTCATAATCAATCACTGTAATGTTGATCCTCTTAGTCTTAAAAAATATTTCATAGTTTAACAGTATTAGTAGTATAACGAGTATTCCTTTTTCTCTTCTTACAATTGATCACTAAAGTACTTCTGGATCTTTCTCGATCAATAGTCTAACAATTACGAGAAACCTGCCATATTAAACCCAACCTTTACTTAGCAAGACCTCGAGGTCACTAGATCTCACTAACACCTGCACTGTTTACATCTGCCTAAAAATGGTCGGTACTTGTTGCCTTACCTCTCTAATTCGACCGGTGTGGCAAACATTTACGTCAAACTACGTGCATTTGTTTTCCAAAGTTGTTAATCTAATACTCATGTTCAGCCCGCCTTGATAATCGGTTTCACCTGCACAAATCTGAAATTGAAAAATAATTTTCCTTACCCCTACTCAAAGTCCTAGTATTTGATTTTTATTTTACCACGATAGTCGTCACCGTAAGTCTTGATAGAGAGCCTTTTATTTTACGATATCAGCAGTCAGATTACATCGAATTGAAGATGTGCTCCAAAGATGGTTATTTTCGGAAATTGTATTGCACTGGGCTGTTTTGTTAAAATTCTATGAAGTGGGACGTGAATTATATTCCGGCTCGCAAATATAGATGTTCAAAATTACCACAGACTCATAATCCTGAGATTGAATTGGAGCATTTTCTGTCAGAACATTGGGTCCACAGCTCAAGGTTTATGTCTAGGTGCATTATTATCCCCTGCATTGTGACTGTCGATATTAAATTATTTAAGATATGATTGCATACAGAACCAATAGCAAATATAATGGAATTATTGTTTTTAATCCTTTTTGAGTGGACAATTTGTTCACTCTTAATAAAGCTCATACATTTTTGCTAATCGTTTTTTGCTGTCTTAATACATAGATTTAAATCACGACTGTGACTCTGTTAATATCAAGCTCTGTTTGTTAAGGCTGTTGTGATATGATAGTGAATCAAGACTGGGGAACCAGAGACGGTTCCCTCGAGAAGTTGGTAATAGTATTCGTAATCCTGATGATAGTGTCTTCCATGGCTAACTCCGTTCTGCTGGTATTTGGTGTCATCAGAATGAGAAAGATGAAGAATGCTCGAGGTTTCAAATCTCGGTGTATTCGGGACCTCAGTTTTCTATATTTAGTTCTGTGTGATCTCTGCCAGTCTCTTTTTGGATGTGTTTTTAGGGGCCCAGGTTTGTTAGAACAGAATGAGTGGAAAAAAGTTTGGCTTTGTCGCAATCGTATATCTCTAAATTAATTTTTGACGCGACAATCAAACATTAATATCTCTGAGCTGTAAGTGTAATTATTGAATAATGAATAAGCTCCCCATTTCAGACTTGCTTCACGGAACTCAAGACAGGAGGAGCTGTCAAATTAAATGTTACTTTTCCCTGCTGACCACTGATCCCTTCCTGATGGCTATTCTGCCTATAACTGTAGATAGATTCGTAGCGACCATCCTTCCTTACAAGTTAGTGCCTCAAAGATGCGAAATTTAGTCGCCTATCAGTGTCGCTTGAAATTTTCGTATATTTGATCTTTGAACTACCAGAACTAGAACAGGTTGATAAGCATATAATTCATAAATGAGTTTAACAACAGACGTTCTTTTTCTCCTCAAATTTAGCGACTCGATGATTTGAACAAGGAAAACTAGAACTTAACGAAATAAATTATTATGTCAAGTGTCAACATCATCTTTAGTCTCAAATCATTTGTATGATGGTAGTGTTTTAAGTTTTTACAAGGTATCGTGAACTTCTTGTTTTCCTTGACCCTTCTAGTTGTTCTAATCAACGAATCGTCAGGCCTAAACTTGAAGACTAATAGAACTGTTGTTAAACTCATAAATCACGTGACTTGTCTAGATATATCTCCCTTGCAGCACAGTTGGGATATTTATTAATCGTGGAGTAAAAGAGTCCTCCATCATTTGGTGAAAACCGAGAGGGTTAATACTTAGTACGATTAAAACAATTGTAATAAATTCAACCACATAAATATCATACATTTCATGCTTTGTACAATATACATTATACATCACGGTACACACCAATACATGATAATGATACAATCCCAAATTCGCTCGACTTCCATTCAGGAGGAAGACGTCGTTACACAAAAAACTGCTCCTAATACCGATCATCTTTTCCTGGTTCTTCACCCTGGTCGATCTTGCAGTTATAAAACTACTGTACGAGCCGCATCTTATCGGGGTATCTATTATCAGTTACAATTCCACCACCAGATTGTGCGGAATTGCATCCTGGAAAACGGACACGGTGCGAGAGCACGTGCGGACTGCAGTTACCATGGTTTTACCGCTCATGTTCAACCTGCTTACCTACATCATTATTATCTACAAGATTTGCTCGAGAAGAGTGAAGATGACCCACACGATTGTTTCACTCAAGTCGTTTTTGATCTGCTTCTTCTTCACGATGTCATGGATACCGTCCTTTATTGCACTTGACCTTGTTGGATCTACAGAGGAGCGTATTGTACGGGTATCTCAGTTGTGTCTCTACCTCAACTGCTTACTTGATCCTCTCTTGTACAGCCTTCCGACAAAAACTCTGATAGATTTTCTGAATAAGCTAGACTCTAAGTTTAATGTCGTAGCACGTGATCAGGGACCGTCTCCGTGTGAAGGATTGAACAATTATAATGCAAAGAAGAAGAAAGTTTCGGGGCCTAAGACAACTGACAAAACTAACGTGTAATTTAGCTTGTAGATGTTCATGTACGTGATATTCTACTGAGACATTAGATCTAATTTCACTAATTCTTTTTGATTAAATATGGCTAATATTGTTTCCGGCGACTAATAGTTATACGAATGAAAACAAAATAGTTGAGTTAATCCAAACGCAACGAGAAATAGTTTTTAAAGTACATATCAAATTTGCCACAACTATTTGTTCACACCATAAATAATATAGCGCTCGATTTTAAAAATACACGGTCGGTACTCGAAGATCTTGCAATAAACTTAACTTTAGACGATACAGCTAAAACTTCTGATTTGTAATTTTGATACACAAAGATTAAAACGTAATTAACTCCAAACACAAGGAAATATTTTTTCCTGAGTATTATGATGTTTGCCGTAATTCATCTTAACTGCTGTGGACTAATCATAGCGCTCGATTCGAAAATATATTTGGCAGGACTTCCGTTCGGCTGACTCTGTTAGCTGAACTGACTGTCCTTTTTTATTCTAGTGTGATTGGTGGTTAAATGCCCACGACGAAAGAATAGTACGGGGTTTCCAGACTTAGGGCACAAAGTCTGAGCCGATTAGTAAGTTTCAGTACCACGTCCTCCTAAATCGTGACAAAATTAAAATCACTTATCTGAAAATGAAAGTAGTTGTCCATTATCGCTTAACAATCAAGAATTTAGATCACTGTCTTTCGATCTCAATAAGTCCACCAACAGTTTCAGAGACGACATAAAATCAAAGTCAATTTAATCAGTTAAAACGACGATAGAAATTACAAATTTTCCTTGATAAACTTCGCAGAAAAATAATTATAGGTACTCCATAAGTACCTCACTTCACGATTTAAATTAAACTTGAAGTACATCTTTCAAAAGAATAGCATATACTTCGAAAAAACCAAATATCTACCAAAAATACCTACATTTTCTTTCGGTTGGTTTTGTGCAGAGCTATACAGTGAATACAATATTTAACAGCATACCTACAAACTTAAAGGCGTCGTGTATCAATACTAATTTGTAGGAAAAATATTAGCGGTCTTCTAATATTATAAAATTCTGCCTGGAGAAATTTCAACATCCGAAGACATCTTTTCTTTCATTTCAATGTAAATACCAAATATCGGATCACTACAAAATTCTTGACATGTAGGGAAAAACAAAATTACGCACAATGAAATCGTCGCTAAATGGCTTTAAACAGGACAGCAAAACATATATTGATATGGTATTTACAGAACGGATATGAACTCTTTCACTGATTAATCATCGAGGACGAGCCTTGGAAATATCAAGATAAATCCCCAAATGTCATAAAATTGAAAATATCATGTTTACTTGTCGATGGTTTCACCAACAGCAGGCAAGTACGCTTATCAAATAATCGGTTTTATAGCAAAGAACATGACCAGGTTTTCAGAGATAAATTGATCAGGAAACACGGCTGAACTGAAAACTGTTATATTAGGGTCAAATAACATTTTAATATAAATATCAAAACCCTTTCAAAGCAAGAGCAGAATGATCGGATGCCAATAAAGTATCTGCCCTTATTTCTCCTAACTGTCCTATGTGATTTGGGGGGTTCAGTCCATGAGAGGCCGAAACTAACCTCGAAAACTACTACTGCAGATGTATAAACAGATATAACCGACCCTCAGGTCGATCATTATAACATAAAATTACAGTCGAGATTTACAAATTTAAAGCTAAGACCAGATAGGACGTAATGAGCCAGCGACATTCCAATCTTGTACCATTGTTCCAATTTGGTATTTGGCTTGGCTGGTCTTGTTGAACAGGGGCAACACCTCACTTGCGTCCTCCGAGAAGTTCTGAGGGGAAAACTCGTCAGATTTCTAGTACCAAATCTTGACAAAATTACAAAACAGGAAACTACAGTAACTTAGTATGAGCTAACTGAAAAGGACAAACTTAGTGATCAAACAAATTATGCAGTGCAAACCTGGAGATAGATAACAGCATCAGTGCCATAGCCCTCACAGCTCACAAGTCTGATGTTGCCGTTCAGGTAACGGGCGTAGAGCCGAGACAGTGGCAGCCCGTAACCAAAACCAGCCAAGGGAGGTATCCTAGAATCTTTGTCCGGCTAGAAAATAAGAGTGGTGATTGTCTTGTCAGAAATATGAAATATACTAGATTGAGTGAAACTTAGTTTATATCCTCAAGTTTTAGATCTCCGATCGACTATTCTCTCTTTCTGCTTGAACACGATGCACTGATTATTAAATGCGATACCTCGGGTGCAGTGGAGTAGTGGTAGTCGAAGAGCTGATCTTGCAATCTCATGGGTATTCCATTGCCTCGGTCTGATACTTTAATACTGATATCTCTTTTTCCTTGAATTATCAGTACGTGAACTGGATGAATTTCACCGTTGTGAGGGTTCTCGATAGACGCTCGTAACGCGTTCTGAAATAAAAGTTATTCAATACAACAGGACTCCTAAGAATTAAGATTATATGTATTGCTTAACAGTTAACCAGCTATGTAATTGTCCATTTAAATTGTGACCTGTAGAACGATCTGGCGACTGGCTCAACTAACCAGTAACCAGACCAGCAAAAATGTACAAATAAACCGAAAATACAAGATCGATCGAATACGCGCGCGTGCGCGCGCGGAGTCGGATATTGGCGCCAAAATATGACATAAAAAGCGGTTCGGCGGCGGGTGCGGCTGCCGCAAGGGCGCAGGGGAGACGTCATCAGACGCCGATTAAGGAGACAAAGAAAACCTGAAATTTTGGGTACTTCAAGTCAACAAGTCAACTTAATGATGAAAATTTCAAGGAATGCTTGCGTTAAATACTGCCACTAATTTCAGATGTTAGCATTGTGCACTGGAAAACTGTAGTCGAGCCACGTCGATGTTTTGTTTCTAAACTTGAAAAACCAGTAAAAACTTGTTCATTTAGGGTTGAAACTGGCTGAATGAGCCAAGATACTTCATTTCATCAGACATGGAAACGTTTCTTGTCGCCCCCTGGAACAATTCCAATCTTCCGAACAACTTCAGTTGTAATTACGATATGATAATGTTGGTGGTTCCTTAGCTGATGAGGTAATTTAATTCAGGCTCTAAAAGACAAACGTTTGTCCACGACGGCATAAAATTGTTTTGTACGTGATTTTCTTTAACAAACATAAGGAGTATGTTTAAGTATTCAGAATTTGTTATTTCAGCGAGCAATCGAAAAGTTTAAAATGTTATATTTACGTCGTTAACCTCAGATTCTGTTTTAAAATACATAAAGAGTAAGATATAATATGTCTGAAGTTATCTATTTTGACGAAGCAAAAGACACATGGCATCGCATCCCATTAATACTATTCAAGTTGTAACGTTAACCTCATACATATAATGCCGAACGATGCTGAAAGAGTTGTGCGCCATCTAATTTATTTGTATCGCATGTTCAAAGCCGGAGTTTTGGATTTAGGAGGAAACTATCAGAACGAAAATTTAATGTCATATTGTATGACATTGGACAAGCGAACTGACACACGAATCATAGGAAATTGTTAACTCCTTACATCTTCTCATCTAATTTTCACAACGAGCCAGCAACTGTGTAGAACTAGAACCTTCTGGAGATGGTTTTTGTAACATGACCTCGCATAATTTAGATTATTAGGTTTGATTCAATTGGAAGCCTCTAAGTTACTGTTACGTTTTTAACATTTTCTTCGAAATTGAAGGGTTCAGAGCAGGGGTTATTGAAATGTACGGTCAGCTCGTGCCTAAAACTGACAGATTTATTGAAAATGTGTTTGGGCGGATATGGTTTGCCAAATACGGCATAATTGTAGTTCATATACACTCACAATGTGTTATTGTCTGTAGCTGGTATGTATTACGTATGTATTCCTACATTGTACATTGTGTACAATACAGCATAGGGCGGTGTCATTGCAAGGTATTACATAATAGCATAATTAACTAATGCCATCTGTCTTGTGCTCAGGAAATTCTTGTTTTTAACTTAGAATTCTGTGAAAATGAAAATAGGATATTTTTGGTTAAAATTTCTAGAGATCATAACTGACTAAAGAGCGATAGACGATACTTTCAGGTGTATTTTATAATTTATATAATATTTTCACACCTGTTTTCACATGCAAATTATAGTTTAATTTAAATATGTAACTATGTTTGTGTATTAATGCTTGACAGCTGTTATAGAGATCACGTTTAGGAATGTTAGTTTAACTTCACCTTGATAAGCTCGAAGACCATGTGGTGGAGATGAGATGCTATGTAGACCACTGAAACTTCGTCACCATGGCAACCATTCTGATCTGAAACAATCTGCATTAAACTGATGTAACATCGTAAGATTTTGTCAATATGGGAGCCACTTGCATTGTGATCAGAAAGAATCTAAGTTAAACTGAGGTAATATTATAAAACTGTCATTTTAAAAATGAGGACCATTCTGACTCGAACAGACGTTATGCTGTATCTCTATTGTTGGTAGTATTCTGGGGAATGAATTTTTGAATTCCAAGGAATGAACAATCGTTAGAGAAAGAAAAATCTAAAACTCTGTTATCCAGATATTGCTGGAAATGAAATCATGAAAATGTCTTCCAAGAAACAAAATAAGAGAGCGAGTTAGGTGTCTTAACCTAATTTCAACGTAATGAACTTAAACCAGAGCTTTCGGCTTGAAATTAGATCTGCGCTTGAACGGGACTTGAAATTAACACTACAGAGGCGACGTCATACGAGAATTATGATGGGAGGGATACCTTATTTTTCTAATCCTCGGCCTGTCAGTTACACTACAGAAACATACTGAATACTCCAGATAGCTATACTACTGTTCTCCACAAACAGGGGCAAAGAAAACAATAGACAGAAACCAAAGTTTGACAACTTGTTTGACAATTTGTCCTGGTTGTTTTCTAAAGTTTGAGTAGCTGAGGGTCAACAACATGCTCTCGTTCGAACAGCTCCCTTACAAAATTCATGACAACATCGCAGTCCCTCACTTTATCCAACCTCGATCAGAAATCCGCTCCAAGTTTAAAATCCGTCCCAAAACGGACATAATAGTCGCATCATACCAAAAAAGCGGAACAACCTGGACCCAAAACATCCTCCGCCATCTACTCTGGCCGGGTGATACAAGTCTGCTGAGTGAGAAGATACCCTGGATCAACGTGTCCAGACCTCTGTCTCTCTCGTTAGAGGAGATCGAAGAGTTACCTGATCCTAGAGTTATAAAAACACATGATCCAGCACACTGGATATCTGATCTACTCCAGGGTAGTAACGCTAAGTTGATCTACGTTTACAGGAACCCTGGTGACGCTGCTGTGTCCTACTACAACCACATGTCTCTCAAACTCATGCAGGGAGTAAGTTTCCAGGAATTTTACCAGAACGTCTTTCTAAATCCAGCACGTGCAACACACGGGTTGTGGAAGGATCACGTGGCTGGATACCTGGAGTTACAGAAGAACACGTGCAACATCCTGACAGTGCGATATGAGGATATGATAGCAGATCTTTCAGGGGAAATCAGGAGGATAGCTAGATTTATAGAGGCTGACACAAGTGACTACAATATAGCAAGGGTAGAGGAGAAAACACAGTTCTCGTACATGAAGAAAGATAAGAGCTGTAACTATTTCCATCATTACCAACATGATCTATTTCTGAGGTGTGGCAAGGTGGGGACTTGGAGAAACTTTCTAACTGATGATCAGGGTAAAGAAATGTTGGAAACTCAGAGACGAGTTTTTGAAAAGTACGGAATTTTGGTTTAGGTGCGCAATAAAATGTAGCTTTTTCTTGAAGCGGACGGACGGCTAAAACTAAATCGCCGTCTTAGATTAGATTTTAATAAGGTTCAGCGAACAAGCAATCAGGAAAAGTGAGTCTGCGTTTTTCACCAAATATCAGAACACAAAACTTAAAACTCTCCATCAAAAAGGCAGTAATTAATCACTTGGTAGATACTTACGGAAAGTATTGATCTTGACTGCGGGTGAGTCTCCATAGTGATAATTACAGAGGTGTTTGGCACTGCTGGCTGCATCGTCTACTATGTCCTGTACGTCCAAACTGGGATCTATAATACCGTAGTGTCCCGGACACTCTTCTTCAGTGCCGAACAAAACCACTGAAAGTTGGGAATTTTTGAGATTTCACAAGTTTTGTAAATCGTAGGTCATGTATACTATCAGATATGTATCTTAAATAAATGTATGGATATGATATTGGTGTATTATTCTGCATTCTTAATAATGAACTGTGTAACAACTTTACTTATTGACTACAGTATATACCATGTATCTTGCCATTGTAATATCATAATTTCAAAACAATTACAAGTCAAAGCCATGCAAAAACAGTGCAGTGTTTCCGTTATTGTCTGGATACAGACAAGAAGGTTTTAACATAAAAGACAGGGCTACTTGACCATGGTCACTTTTGAGCATGTGGCAATTTCCAGTGTGTCGTTGTAATGGTCAATGACTAACACTATAACTTACAATGGTTAGATATGAGTACTCTGATGGCAATTCTGCTAGTGTAAAATCTGTCCAGGAAATAGTTGATGGATGGGTCGAACCTGGAGTCCTTTCTTAATGCAAGTATTCCCTGATAAGAAGGAACATTGGTGAGTTCAGGAATGAGGTTAATAACGGTTTTTAAGTCCTTTAAATCAATCACATTCAAAGCTAACAACAATGTAACAAACATATTGCTTTAACAGCAGCATATGGTGTATATTTAAAGCTTAATTGCTTTAGAAAACAAACCCATGTATTTTCCATTAAGAAGTCAAGCAATAATCTGCCAGCCCAGACAGGGCCACTAACTAATGATGATAATTGATGATATTACCTCTGCCATAGTTTCCACCACAGTTTGATGTCTCCTCTTTATTTCTTGGAGCCTTCGTGTGAACCTGGTGCAGGAGATCCATGTCAGAAAATAGAAATAGCATATACAAAAGCATTTTACATGACTAGTTTATCACACACACACAGCAAAGCATTTATATGTGTATGCTTTTGTCGACTAAAATTACACAGTAAATTTAATGAACCTAGAACTGATTTAATGTTGTTTATCATTGTAAGATAAAAAGTACAACTTTTGGCTAGTGAATTCTACTGCTTCGTGCTTTTTGAAATGTAACTTATATTTATAACTAACTTTCCTAAAACTTGTTCATCATGCATGCCATCTTCGTCAAAGGCAACAAGGTCTTCAAATGTTTTCAGATACATATCCTTCACCAACTTGACTGAATGTTGCTGCAGCAATGAATCAGGCAGCATGTGTAGCTCCTTCACCATGTGAGATATCCTTATAGGAAGTTCTTTGTGAAGAAATCCATAGCTGGTGGGCTCATCTCGCTTCTTTCCAAACTCAATAAGTTGAGCAACAGTGATTGGTGATGGTCTGTACAAGGATGTCTTGTCCAGCAGCGCTGATAAACATTTTATGTTGGAAGGCATTATCGTCCTCTGGTTCACTTGTAGTTGTAAGGTTCACAGGAACTTCAAGTTTGTCATGACCTTGTATTCTTGTCTGTGTATTTTGATAGTAAGGTTTCATAAATAATGGTAAGGTTTTAAAAATACGAAAAGGAATCTATTATAAAGTTTGCTCCTGACAGTCAGGGTAATGAAAAGGTTCCCACTAAGATCAAGAAACTGCTCAGCCCAATGTAAGATTTAAACCAGCGGCGTAACGATGCCCCGGCCACCCCGGCTACGCCGGGGGGCGCCATCCTTAGGGGTCGCCAAATCGTCATAAAAATATGGGACGATTTTGCAAGATTAACTGCGCTACTAGCAAAATCGCGTGTTTGGTTTAATAACTTCACTATTTATTTAGATTTTTCGGCCATTTTTCACAAATTGCTCCCAGAAAGTCCTTATACCAGGGGCGCCACTTAGGGGCGCATTTTCATCGTCGAGAGGCGCCATATTGGCTGGACCTACAACGTTACGCCACTGATTTAAACTAAAGGGGTTCAGGGAAATGCGACCATATCTTTTGCTGCTGGGCCTTATACAGGTACATTTGACAATTGGAAACAATTCTAAAAGCATCTCTGTCACAAATTAAAGTATGTTTGAAATTGGAAGAGCAAAATTTTCAACCCACATATTATTTTGAACATAGTGAAAATTAACTTGACAATCTCAATTTTTACATAAATGATCTTTCGCAAGACTTTCAACCTGCAAACTTTAAACAGATTATGTTAGAACTTGAAATGGTAGAAAAGTCGATTAGTCGATGTTCGGATTAAGAGGTAATTAGACCTCATTTCTGTACGTATATTTCAGTGGGTTCCCGTCGTCCTGCCCAAGAACATCGTGCCCCACAACATTTTTCCCGCACATTTGGCCCCAGCGACCCTAACCCAAACCCACACCCTAACCCTTACGAAGTTGTCTTATGTGAAGCAGGGCGTCACTGGGGTCTAAATCTCTGGGTCAAAGTGCTCTGGGGCACGATGTTCTGGGGCAGGACGTCGGACACCATTTCAGTGAGCCATTAAGACTCAAACATGAAAGAAATTGGTTTTGAAGTTGTGAGCAAAGATTTTAAACAAGCGCATTAAAAAATCAAAATACACAAACAAAACATTTAGTCACAAGGTCATTCATACCTAGTTCAACTTACCAGGTGGTTACGCTGCGCTTAAAGGGCTCTGGTTAGAGTAAATCCTTAGTTTGACTAACAAATATAAATTAATGGGATAAATGTAACGTTGTCAGACGTTGCCTGACCTGCTGCCGCGAAGCGGCAGCCCCCGCGCGCGGCAACGCAAGGCAAATGTAACGATAAGATTAATAAGATTCGTTTAAACGTTCTTAATTTTATCAGTTTCATAAAAACAATAATTGCAGTCATTAGAAGAGGGTCGTAAAAAGAAAGGTAAGCGCTCGATTTTGCGTGCCAATGGAAAACTGCTCACGTTAGTTTTTTGCGTGTGTAGTATTCAAGTATTGTGCGACTGAGTTTGCCCAGAAACCTCAGAGAGGGGACCTTGACGAGATTATTCCCGTCTACCGTCGCGTTAAAAAAACGTTTAGGCGTTAGACGGATACCATCTCGTCAAGATGCTAGCTGCGAATGAGTGTCGGACAAAGTCAAACAAGTCATGGTCATCAGTCATGACGGCCTCCGCCTTGTCAGACGTTGCCTGGCCTGCTGCCGCGAAGCCGCAGCCCCCGCGCGCGGCGCGGCAGCTTGAAAATTTAATTTGAAAATTGTTGTCGCGGTGATACCCGACGTTAGACGGATATAATCTCGTCAAGAAAATTGAAAATGGGCCGCAACGCAAGGCAACCTCCGCCGGGTCGTGTCGCGACAGTAGTTTCAAAGTCTAGTTATAAACCTACAATTGTTTTGCTACACGTTGTATAGCCCTGCTGCCGCAAAAAATTTTTTGAAAAGGGTCACAACGTGAAACAAGTTTGTCTGACGTTGTTCGACTGGACCCTCATTCGAAAAATATGTGAATAAAATGTTGACGGGCGATGTGCGTCTAGAATTTTTTCGATATAGAAATTTAAATGTGTAGATATATGAGATATAGAAACTTTAATGTGTAAGAGCGCGTGATGGCCGCGAAGTAGGTTATATCAACGCTACAAATAAAATGTCAAGGGCCGGGTGCGCGCAGCGCGGCGCCGCGTGGCTCTAAATCTAAGGCCCTCCCACTATCTCAACAACAAAGACTGAGGTCCCCTTGCCTGGGTTCCTTTGTACTTGTAGGTTGATAACCTACTGTCGCGGCCATCACGCATTTCTGGCCTGGCGAAGAAATTCTAGACGCGCATCGCCCGTTGAGGGTTTCTCAGTCCTTATTGTCCGCGTCGAGAACCACGCAGTGCTTGCCTGCGGACTTCTAGGAAGCGTAGTCGAGAGAGCCGCGCAGCGCCAGGTAAAGGTTCCCAGGCAATCTTGCTACACGTTGCGTAGCCCTGCTGCCGCGAAGCGGCAGCCCTCCGGTCACAACGTGAGACAAAGGCAATCAGAGTCGCACAGGTACGGGAATACGGGCTATGCCTATACTGTTTTAGCAATATTTCTCTAACTGCAAACTGAAACCCTTGAACTCTGAATTTTATCAAATCAATAAATTTAAATTGATTATGTCGATAACGTCAATTTGACTGTATAATTGATTACCTAAAATTTTTAAACATATTGATATAGATATAGACAAACTAAAACAAGCAATTAATGAAAATTACAACTTGAATCTGATAACTAGAACTTGGTGAAATATTCAAAACTCGTGTTATTGTTAATCGTTTTATCTTTATCATTATTTCCCTCTTACTTATGAAACAAAAATACTTACTAAAAAGAAACAAGAAAATCTTTGCAATCAGCAGGTCAAATACAAATTTTTACGGACTTTCATCACATGTAGTAAACAAACAAACATTGCACGGAAACCAAATTTTCTTAACAAAAAAAATCTATTACAACGCTAGTGACTTAACTCTCCTATATAATTTGTTGTTCAAAATTTTATGAATGAATTAGTGAAAAATTTCAAAATGAAAGCAAATCAGATGTGTAAATAAAGCAAAACTAAAACGCAGATTCAAATTCATTTCTTCAAAGCAGTTAAATTAGCTTAATAACGTTTTCACCACTCACAAAGAAATTTAAATTTTGACAATCAATTACCATTCAAATATGGAAGGACCACAGTTTCATATCAACCAAAAGCGCACCAACTTGCAGTTTTGCTAATCACAGAAACCAAAAATTACAATATCATTATTTAATCCTCAAAACAATAAATTAAATTATCAAAAAATAAAACATGCCCCACCTAATTCAACGTCACGTGTTCCCGCTAGGAGTGCGACCACGTGTATCCCCGATCAAATTGTAAGCCAGGCGGTTCATCACGCCGGTGCTGGAGCGGCTAATCTCGGTGTTGGTGCTGTTGGCACGCTGCCGTTCTGAGGAGGAGCTCGTTTCCGAGACCGCCTTGCTCCGCACAATCGGTAAAGTCTGATTATTACTAGTCTGATAATTGTTGATCTGAATTGAGTTGTTCGTAAACCCGCTCAACATACTGAGTTCTGATCTGATGGAGCGAGTTTCCCCGAAATCGCTGACGGAATCGCTGAGAGCGAGAGATTCTCCGCGGGAGTAGTCGGACCAGAGGTCGGAGTCCCGGTAGGCAGAGAGATCGACACGAGACAGAGCGGGAGAGGGGAGAGGGCGGGAGAGGAAGGTGAGAATGTCTTTCGTTTTGTGCTCCAGATTGTCAATAACAACCGTCAAGTTCTCTATTGCTCTGAAAATGCGATTTTGTCAAGGATAATAATCAAGCCAAGATCATAAAACAAAAACTACTCCACCCGATTAAAGAATTAAACTTAGGAGATATAGAAACTACGTTTTTAACCAATGTGAATGTTCCAACATTGCCGTGTTCAATGGCTAATATGGATGATTATGGGGTTTTATTTACTCATTAGATATTTCATGTAAGATTGGCGATTTTTTGTTACGGCTGGGGTCAAAATATTCATCCTTGACATGGAGGAATGGTATCTATACAACCATACTGATACTGATAATGAAAATAGGGAAAATAGTTAGGGTTTCATGGTCAGCGTCTAAGATCCTTTAAAAACTTGACAAATAATTGAACTCTATCCATATGATACTCACGGTTCTTCTTGCTGAGTCTCGGTTTCTATTTTCCCACGTAATGGTGTAATACAGTCCAGGATTCCTGAAATAGATTAATAGATTAATCTCACATAAATTGTAACAAAGAATGGAGAAAAGCTTTACAGAGGACTGAACATGGAAATAGGAGAATATATTGATATTGCTTACAGTTACTCTGGTCTGATATTGTGTATTGTATTACTGTGGTGCAACAGAATTACAATGTACAACTAACCTTCAACAGCTGCTGTTAAAGTTTCTCTATCTTTTTGACAGGAGTAGAGCTGCCCTTGCAGTTCCTGGGATTTATGTCAAAGTTAAGATCATGATGACTGATCAACAGACTGATGACTGATCAACAGACTGATGACTGATCAACAGACTGATGACTGATCAACAGACTGATGACTGATCAACAGACTGATTATTTAAAACTTTAAAGATCAAAGTCCCTTTTGATGATATTGTGATAGTTTCCATGATTTGATAAAGTAGAAAATATACGGATTAAAATGCCCGACTTAAATTCAAATAAAGCAGATAAATGTACTAGACTACAAACCTTTAACCGTTTAGACTTTTCCCCAAATTGGATGGCGACTTTCTCTTTCCCATTTATCGTTTCCTGGACCAAACTTTTCCTAGTGTTTAACTCATTGACCAGCTTCTGTTTGATAGCCTTGTACTGCTTCATAACCTTAGCTAAATCTGCCGTCTTCTTCTCGACAAGTCCACACTGAGCATTGTACCGACTTGTCAAGTCCAGGTGAGACTTCTCCAGAGAGTCAGCTCGAGAAGTAGCCACTTGCAACCGAGCTTGATAAGCTTCAACCTCGCTCACCAACTTCTCTTTCGACTTCCTCAGGTGTGCGAGTTCGTCCTTAAGATCTGAAACTTGGGGCGCAACAGCTGACCCAGATTTATACGAAGCGAGCTGGTCTTTGAGAAGAGATTTTTCCTCCTCCAAAACTCCGATTTTCTTGGTAAACTCTTCCGTCACAGTCTTGCAGTGAGCCTCTAAAGAGGCGGCATGAGACTGAAGTTTCTGACACATGTCATTAAGATATGTATCTCGTTGTTGGAACACAGCAACACTGTCGTGCAACTGTTTGTAATTATCAGTGAGCTGAGTGTTGTTGGATACCAACATGGTGTTGTTATCTCGTAACATCTGGTTATCTACAAGAGCTTGTTCCAGGTCAACTTTCAGTTTGGAGATTTTGGAGTTTGCATCCTTTGTTTCTTGCGAAGAGAAGTTGTTGAGTTTCTTCTCAAGATCAGCATTGCTAGCTACAAGCTTCCTAAAATCAGATTCCAACTGTGATATGACACTCGATTTCTCTGAAACACGTCTATCTGCTTGTTCCAGTTTCTCTTCTAAACTGTGAATTTGATTTTTCTTGGTAGAAAGTTCGCGCTCAACACTCGTCATTTCCATGCATTTTTGCTCATAGTTGGCAGTGGTTTCGCCAATACTTTCCTCAGAGTTAAGGAGAGATTTTTCAAGTGTCTTGTTCAATTCCTCCAGAGACGCGATCTTCGCCAACAAAACCTCTGTATCCACTTTGTTCTGTTCTGATACACTCTTTTGGAGGACGTTTCTGTCTAAGTTAGATTTGCTTAGGTCTGCTGCCAACTCTTGGTTTTTGTTCTCCAGCTGCTGAATAGTATCTTTGAGGGAGCTATACAAGGTCTGGAGATCTTGTTTCTCTGTTAACAGCTCACCCATTTTTGTTTCAATCTTTTCCTTGTGGGCAGTGATGGCTTCCATTTGCTGTTTAGTTTCTAACATTTCACTAGAAACTGCCTCCATTTCAGATTTAAGGACCAAATTTGTGTCCGATGTATGCTTCAATCGCTCGTTTATGTCATTGATTTGCCCGTAAAGAATACCAACATTTTGATTTTTAGAATCTAACTCCGCACGAACAGATTCCAAGTTATTCTGCAAAGTCTTAATCTCATTGCTAAGGTCTGTTTTCTGATCGTTAACAGCCGCATAATATCTGTGTAAAGTGTCAAGTTCGCTCCTCAACTCTTCGATGACGTCATCTTTTTGTCTGATAGCATTGAGCAGTTCCTCATCCTTATCAGGCGAGTTGGCAGCGTCTAATCTTCGTTTTAGAGAAGTCATCTCCTCCTCCATATGGTAAATTATCGAGTCTTTGTTGCTCAGAACCTCAGACACAGATTCGTATTCTGATTCTGTGACACGCAGTTTACCGGACAACGTCTCATATTCTTGCTGCAGTCCCGCCAAATCAGTTGAAAGTTTCATTATTTGAGCTTTGTAGCCATCCATTTCTTCGAGTAGAGATGTAATTTTGTCAGACTTCAACTTAATGTCTTCCTCATGACCCATCTTATCAGCACGAAGTGATTCTAACTCACGCTCTCTATTAATCAAATCACTTTGCAAATCAGCTGAAGATTGGTGGAAATGCTTAATCTGAACATCGAAATTCTGCTGAATTTTCGCTTTTTCAGAGTCCTTTTCAACTAACAATAGCTCTAATTCCTTGATTTTCTGCTCTTTCTCCGCAAGATTACTGACGGTAGATTGGAACTGGTTGGTAACATCAGTAAGCTCAGCCTCCTTTTTAGAGAGAGCCCCCTTAGCAATAGCCAACTCTTGATAATTCTCCTCAAACTTTTGATGAAGCAACTCAACTGTGTGCTCATGCTGGCTCCGGTCTCGCTCCAAGAATTCTATCTTTCTTTGTAGTTCTTCGTTGGTTTTGTCAGTACTGTCTAAGGATTCCTTTACTGACTTCAGAAGATTTGCTTCCTCTTTCAAATTGTGTGTTTGGTTCCTCAATGTTTCGACCTCAAAATCTGAAAGCTGGAGAGACTTTGACAATTCTACAAGTTTCTCGGCAATAGCTGAAAACTGGTGAGGTATTTCCTGCTGGGCGATGTCATTGTCGATCAAGTGCTTTTCGACAATAGACCCTATGAAAAATTCAACTTGAGATTGTAACATATCTAATTTAGAGGTTGTTAGTTGAGCATCAGACACAAGTTTTGGAAGAACTTCATCAATTTTTTCGATTTCAAGCCCAAGATCTTTGAAAATTCTATTCTGCTGAACATGGGTGGATCTGAGCTCATTAATCTCAGAATCTTTCATTCCAATTTCAGACAACTTAATCTTTAAATCATTTAATGCAGCCTCATGTTTGGCAGTAAGGTCTTTTATGATTCTTTCTTTTTCAATGCAGTCTTTTTCTAGGTGTTCAAGTTTTTCAGTTTTGCATACGAAATCCCCTAAAGCTACATCTTTCTCAGCACAATCTTTCTGAAGCATTGCGATTTTATCAGAAAACTCAATTAGTCGATTATCAACAGTTTCTTTGGCTTCACGGAACGAAACTAACTCAGCTTCTACAGCTGCTGTGTTGTCAAGAGCTGATTGAAGATCGTCAATTCTTTGGGACTGTTCCAGCATAGATTGTTTTAAAGCAGTGTTTTCATCTTTCAGTGTAGTCATGAATTCTCGTTCGACCTCAAAATTCTCAACCTCTGACATCAAATCGTCTCTCTCAGTTGATAGACGTTCATTTTGCTCTTTTAATGTGGCTTGAGCTATCGTTAGATCGTTTAATTGGGCCTTAAGTTGTTCAGATAGTTGACTTCCTTTATCATGGGCCTCTTTCTTCATCTTCTCAATTTCAATTTTGGTGTCTTTATAGGCTTTCATGATTCCTTTGGTCTTCTTTGATATTGCATCTTTTTCTTCAATAGCCTTTGCTAAATTGCTTTGGGCAGTCTTTAGATTTTCCTCTAGAGAATCACATTTTAGAGACATTTCCGAAGAGCTTTGATTGACTTTTTCAACTGCACCTTTCAGTTCTTCTTTTGCACGTTCATTTTCAGCGAGCTGTTCATTCAAGCTTGATAAGTAAGCCTCACGTTGTTCACCATATTGAGTCCATTCAGCAAGCATTTGTTCATACCTTACAATGGTACTCTTTGATTCTTCCAGACTGTCTTGAAGTTTAGTCAGCCCCTCCTCAAACACATCTTTTCCGTCCAAGAGACGTTTGTTCTCTTGACTCAATTTGGAATTATCTTCTTTCAACGTCTGAATCTCACCGTTGAGAACACAAATAGCCTCTTCGTTCCCAGCATAAGCATCATCAAGTTGCTGTTCAAGGGATTGAACTGTGCTCTCTTTTTCAGATAACGAGGACTTAAGAACGTCTAATTCCGACATTTTTTCCTCCAAAGCAGTACATTGTCGTTCTTTTTCTTCCACAAGACACTTTGTTTCTTCGAGCTCCAGATTGATTTGCTGGATGTACTTTTCTTTTTCGTCAACTTGCATTTTCAGCTGCTCAATCTCTTCTCCAGACACACCATTCAGCGCTTCCGCTGCTGCCTTCATCTCGGAATTTTCGGTCTCGACCTTATCTTTTTCCTGTGCCATGGATGACAGCTGAGCATTTAACTCTGATATTTGGGTTTCCAAATTAGCCTGGGTCTCCAAAGAACTCTTTAACTTTTCGTTAGTGTCATCCACATCCTTGTTAAGGCTCAACATTTTTTCGGATAAGTCAGCAAGCTTCTGTTCAGCCTCTTCTTTTTCTGCAGAAATACTCTCAATCTCTGAGGAAAGAGATTTCATCTTTGTCTCAAAACTTGCGTTTTCATCCTGCAAAACGGCCAATTTGTTATCAAGTGCACTCTTTTCGGAAGTAAGCGATTCCAAATTCTTACTCAATTCGCTTATTTTATCTTCAGCCTCTGTTGTCTTGCTAGCTGATTCTTCCGTCAATGAAGCTACTTGAGTCTGTAGATCTGTTATGACTTGCTGCTGTCCCTCGTTGTAATATACCCACTGTTCCAGATGATAACTCGCTTCAAGCAACTTCTCTGCTTGTTCTTGATTTGCAGTTGTCACTTCCTTCACTTCCTTTTCTAAATCTTTCTTTGCTTTTTTAGTAGCTTCCAACTCTTCTTCAAGTTCCTTGCGTCGAGTGGAGAGATCATTTGAAGTAGCTGATGCTTCATTTTGGAGATTTTCTATCTCCTTCTGTAAATCAGAGATCGCTGTTTGTGACGAGGAAAGTTCTGACTCGACCTCCTCCTTTTTGCTGACGACTTGTTCAAGCTCTGATATCTTGGTAGACAGCAAATCATTCAAAGAAACTTTGGTTTCTTCCAGAGTACACGTCAGAGATTGGACAGTGGCGTCCTTGTAACTAATCTCGGACTCGAGCTCGGTTTTTGTGGCAGACAAATTAGCGGCCGCTGCCTCTAACTCTTGGGTGAGAGTCTCGATGGAACTTTTGCTTTCTTCCAATTCTAATCTTAAGCTCTCTTCAATTTGCGTCTTTTCAGCAAGATCGAGCTCTAGCTTCTTTTTCTCATCTTTCACACTTTGTAAAGCAAGATTTACGGAAGTAAGGGTATCTTCGACGACTGAACCATCTTGACAGACTTGATTAAGACGTTCAATCTCCAGATCTTTTTCACGGACCATCTCCATGTTGGACTCCATAATCACGTTCTGTTCTTCCTTCAATGATTCAATCAAATCATTGCTACTGGCGATTTCTTTTTCCAGCGAAATGCACCTGTTTTCCAGAGATACAATGGTAGAAGGGCATCCCTCATGGTCACTGAGAACATCATTCAACTGGTTATAAACCTTCTCAAGCTGGGTACTAGTCTTGGTCTTCTCCTCAGTTGCAATGTTGACCTGTTCTTGCAGGGAGTCAACAGCAAACTGGGACTCTTCTAGCTGGTTCTGCAGGGCAGAGTGCTCTTCCTGGAGGTGCTTCAGTTTAGAAGACATCGACGATTTTAGAGAATCACAAGAAGAATTAGCAGATTCTAATTGAGAAAGCAACCCTGTGTTGGTCTCTTTAAGAGATTCAACTTGAGTCTTGTACGACTCCAACTCAGATTTAGTCCTGCTGGAAGACTCGATCTCCTGTTGCAGGGTGATCTCACTTTCTTTAATCTTCAATTGAAGTTCAGCTGTTAAAGAAAGTAATTTGTCCTTTTCCGCCAAGATTATTGACTTCGACTCCATACCTTCATCATACATCTGTTTCAACTCAGTAAGCTGATCAATGACTTCCCCTTTTTCTCGCTCAGAAACGGAAAGCTTTTCCGTAAGCTGCTGATTCACATTAGCATATTGATTCAACTGCTCTGTCAATGTCTCGGCCTGATATTTCACACTCTCCAAGGCCGATCCGGCTGAGCTTTGCTCCCTAAGCTGACGGTGAGCGTTCTCTAACAAGTTCATGTAATTCTGGTTCTGCTCCTCCAGATCCTCAATCTTAGCCCAACAATTCGTCAGCTCGTTGCTAAGAGTAGCGTTGTCACATTTATACTGGTCAGCTTCGTCTTCCAACTCATGCATCGTCGACTTGTACGTCTGTTCGATCCGAGCTGATTCGTCTGTCATCTCAATCAGGGCTTCCTTCATCTTCTTGTTGAGCTCACGCAAATGTCCCAACTCGTCGTTTTGCTGGGCAAACTTCTCACGGATCGCATCGTTTCTCGCCTCGTCTTCAGCAGCTGCGTTGATGTGTTCACACAGGAGAGCGTCTTTGTTACGTAGGTCGTCCTGTAAGACTTGTATCTGATCTTCCAGGTCTTGTAGAGTGAGGTTCAGATGATTTACCTCTTCAACCGCGTCTTCTTTCATTCGTAACTGATTTTGATATTCGATCATGATCTGTTCGTATTGCTCGGAGTTTTGTTTGAGTTTGCACTCGATTTCTTCGACGTACTTTGGGTCGATTTTCACAATTTGGCTTTCGATCTTCTTTCCGGAAGAAAGATTACGGAGTTGTACGGTTATGTTGGACAACTCAGTTTCAATAGCTCCAATCTTTTCCTTGACTCGGTCATGAGCTCTGCTCTTGTCAGCCTCCCTCTTAGCATCCTTTACTCTTGACTCCAATTTCTTGGCTTTTGTCTTGATCAGGAACGCTAGTTTGTTCTTCTTCATGAGTTCAGCCTGCAATGATTCCACATCACAAGGCATGTCTCTATGTATGGAGCTGACAGACATGAAACTGGTGTCATGTGACATGATGGAAGTATGAGACACTTCAGACATGGCGTCCGGTTCTTGAACTGGCGGCCTGTCACTCATCAACCTCACAGTTTCAGCCTCAGTCAAACTAGCTTGAGATTTCAGCTGCTTCTCTTTTTCCAACCATTCTTCTTTCTCCTTCTGCATCCGCTTTACAAGTTCATCGTACTCAGATTTCTCCTTTTGGATCTCTGCCAATCTAGACTCACACTCCTGTCTAGTCTCGTTTAGAAGTTGTCTGCTTAGTACAAGCTGCTCACTGAGAGTCGCGATAGACTCGTCTTTAGAAACGGAACTATCTTCAAACAAACGCAATTCGTTATACAAATGTACAACCTCGGCTTGCAGCGAGTCGATTTTCTCCTCCTGAGCGGCAATAATCTCAGCTGATTGGTTGTCAAGTTCACGTGGAGAAGTCATGTGATCGTCAGGTGACGATGAATGTACATGTGCGGAATTAGTGTCAGTAATTGCTGAGCTATCAACACATTCCACTTCGGTGTGCACTGCGGATTGTACTGCTACGGAGATTTCTGGAATTTCCTCAACAGTCATTTCGATACATTCTATAGGTGGAGGAGAAGAATCTTCGGCTTGCTGTAGATTCCGCAGTTTGTCCTGTGTAGCGGAGAGCTCTTCTTGAAGATTAGTTAGTTCACCTTCCAACGAGTTGCATTTCTTTTCGCCTTCTTCCTTGATCATCTTTAACTTTTTAATCATCGCCATAAACTTCTTACACTCGTTAGTTTTGGCTGTTAACGCCGATCTCAAGTTCTCAGTATCTGCAGCTGGAGGACTGACACTTATTGACCGTTCTAACTCGCTGTCCTTCTCGACTAAAGACCTCTCCAGGATATCTTTCTCCTCAGCCAGATAGGAAACTTGTGAGGACAGAGTGTCGACTGTGTGCTCCAAATCTTCACATTTCGCACTCAACTCAGAGATAAAGGACTCCTTATCCTCACAATCTCGCACCAATAACTCCAGCTTATCTGTTAGCTTCTTAACCTCCAACTGTTTACGATCCAGAGATTCAGTCAAGTTGGAGATCTCCCATTGCAAATCTTTGTTCTTCTCTTCCAGCTCTTCCATCTTCCATTGCAGATCTTTGTTCTTCTCTCCATGCTCCTCTAGCTCTAGTTGTAGGGTTGATACTCTGTTTGATTCTTGTGTGTTTAAGTTAGTGAGAGACAGGTGAGCTGAAGTAAGATCGTCTTTAAGAGACGCTAGATCGTCCTGTAGCCTACATATCTCCTCTTCCTTTGATACTAGAGAGGATTGTAATTCGCGTAGGGACGATACTTCCTCAATTAACTGCTCCATTTCTTTGTCTTTTAAACTTGATAGGTCTGAAACTTCAACAAGGTCCCTCTGAAGGCAGGCTTGTTCTTTCTTGATAGTGTTGTTCTCATCTGTCAAACTTTCACATGTTTTCTTGAGGTCCTCCAATTCTAGAGAGAGCTCAGTGAGTTGAGTCCTATTTCCTTCCTCTTTTGATTTCATATCTTGTAGCTGATCAACATTAGTTTGAGCTAGATTTATCATTCGGGATGAAATTGTGCTGAACACGCAGATGTCAAAATCATTGTCGATGAGCTGACAGTGATAGACGGACTCATACTGGTGTATAAAGTTCTCCACATCGCTGCTGATGGAGCTAAACTTTTCACTGTTGGAAGATTCGAGAAGGGAAGTTTCTAGAAGGGATTTCTCCTTCAGTGACGAAACATCGTTAGATAGCTCCTCATTGTCACGCTCAAGAGCGGAAATCTGTTTGGTTAGGGACGCGTTGGTTTCCTGAAGTGCCAGCACAGCAGTATTGCCCGACTCAGAGGCCATCTTCTTGAGTACCAAGTCTTTGTCTTTGAGCTGCTTCTTGAGTTTATCTATGATCTTTTTACCGGCGGTCTTGAACTTTTGTACTTCTTGTTCCAGCGATTTGATCTTCTCATCTTTCTGAGATGAAAGTTCGACTATTTTATCGAGCTCTGTTTTCAACTCGGGGAAGAAAGTGCTCACATCACAGTGTAGTAGTGTTTCTACTTCTGATTTTATAGACAAATAGTTCTGTTGCAACTTCTTGATGCTGGACACAACTACCGATATCTTGGCGTTAATTTCCGAATCATTGTCTGCAACAGAAGACATTTGAAGTGCCTGTCTTCTGATCTCCTCCACACAATCTGACCACTGAGCAGCTATGTTGTTGAGATCTGTCTGTACATCGACCTTCAGACTTTCTTTAGACAACTTCAGTTCCTGTAAAGCTGATCCGAGATCGCGTATCGAGTGTTGGATGTGGGAATCTTGGATGGCTTGTTTTTGGTTAGCTGCTGTGAGGCTAGCCCTAAGTTCATCATTATCAGCCTCGTATCCTTTGATAGTGTTAACCAGGCCGGTTATTTCCTCCTGATATTCGGTTTCTTTTTCACCCAAAACTTCACATCTATCTTTGAGCTCGTTGATGAGATTCTGGAGGTCGACATTTACGTCTCTCTGATCAGATAACGTCGTCTCCAGCTCATTCAAAGCATCACATTTCCCCTGAAGTGTCTCTCTCATGACCTCTATCTCACTTAGAGCATTATTCAGTTGTTGTTCCTTCAGATTACACTTGACCTGGATGGCATGAAGTTCCACTCCCTCTCCGTCAGCCTCGTTCTGGAGTTGAGCAACTAAAGCGGAATGTTCCTGATTAACACGCTCCAACTTTTCACGGAGATAGATGTTGTCTCGTTCCAGGTCCTTAATCTCCGACCTGAGATCTCCAACGTTGACCGTAAGTTGACCCAGCTCTTCACAGTTCAGCGCTTTTTGGTCCTTGAAGTTGGTTGACATGTTTAACATTTCCGCCTCGTATTCTTTCTCGATTCGGTTGATGTCGTCGGTCTTTTGCGAAACTTCTTTCTGGAGAGCAGAAATTTGGCAGTTGAGATCATCGACCGTCATCTGCAGGTAAATACTGTTCTCCCGTTCATCAACCAGCTGTTTGTTCAGCTCGTTAATCCTCTGATTCAACTCCTTGACAGTACACTCCACATAACTATCGTGTCTTGGAGCTGGAGAGGTTGGCGTCATGGGCCGAGTTGTCAGTTCATCTACTTTCTTGTTCAACCCAGCTATCTCCTCCTCCTTGATCTTCAAGATTCTTTGAGCGACGTTCAGCTGTTCCTCGAGTCCCGACACGAAGGAATCGCTAAAGTCGATGACGTCTTTGACTTCTTTACCAACTTGGCTCTTTTCAATCTCACTGTACAACTCTGCCACTTTCTCCCGGTAGCTCGACTCCTTTTCCTGTCGCATGTTAATGTCTTCGCGCAGTCCTGAGATAAGTTCTTCACGAGCGCGGATACAGTCCTTAAGACGCTCCACCTCGGATTGCAGATGCTCGATCTCAGTGTTGTCAGGAGGAGTTGAACACTGGTCACGGTACTGTCCTTGTAGCAGCTCTGCTGTTGTTATCAACTCGTGTAGCTCTGAATGCTCGCCCTGGGGTTCGGCTGGTTATCTTTAGGGTGGGTTGGAAATTTGGGGTGTAAGACACAATATTCAATATTCAAACTGAATCTTTCGTATTTGTCACACTTTAAATCATGGACCAAGCGAAAATTGAAATAATAATAATAGTTATCAAACAGAGTGTAATTGAGAGTAATTACACTTACCGAAGTGTGGCCCTCATCTTCCTCAGTAACGCTAGGTAGTCTTCTAGAACCGTCCTGAAGAAAATTAATCATTAGTTCACTTTATAACTGTTGTGTCGTTGTGATAACATTTTTCATGTATTGGTAACTTATCAGCCATGCACACTACATTACAACATGAACGCTACTTTAATAGTTATTGGTTTTCAGAAAATAAACTGGCAGATAGAAACAGCGTCTTCTATCATCGTTAAATATCTAACGTAAAATCATGAAACTTTGCCCAGCAAACCAGGATTTCTTTAAACAGCAATTTGTTGAAAAAAGGTTTCAGTTGAATGTCTTCCGCAAACGGTCTGCCAAAACAATGTCATATCCCCAGCAACACCACAAGAATCATGCACTTAGCTAACAACCAATCTAGAAGTACAAATAGACGTAGCAAAACCTTTACAATGATAAGAAACCGCAAAGAGATGAAAGATATTAAAGAAGCGGATTAAGAAGCCATGTTCTAGAAAAAGCGTAAACCCTGTCGAAAGACAAGGGACCCCAAAGGGAAGCAAGCTATGCAGCAGCGTAGCAGAAGCGATAGTTGTTAGGCTATCTACTGAGGTGAAGACCAGCCTTGACTCCTGGATATTGTCACTTACATCGCCAGCTAGACTCACCATAGGCCCGAATTGTGCTGCGTGTGAAACATTGACGTATGTAGCTAGCTCGACGTAAAAAGCACGCATAGCAGCAAAAGAGTCAAACTCGATTTGCCGCAAAGGCTCCTCCCTTTCACCGAGCAACTCCATTTCCTGCGACAACAAATGTATCCAGTATGCACCCAGTTGACGTGCTGGCCAGAATTTCACTCAGCCGGAATGATACGAATACACTGGCACAGCGCGCAATAAACGTCATCAAAATTCACGATACAGCGCGCCGCCTTAGAGGACCTCTATTCACAAACGTGTATAAAATCTGCTAGTACTTTGGTGAATAATACCGTAACGCGCCAATATAGAGTTTATATTTCAGTTTCATCACCGAGCAACGGAACGAACTACAAACATTCACTTCCCTGAACCTTAAGTTTAAGGAATTTACTTGTAGACTGTCAACAACGTGCTCAAATATGGGCCCATTGAGTTGTAATGGCTAGTAATGAATGGCAATGCAAGTTGTAACTTGCAGTACATTTTATTTTGAATTAAGCACACAGTACACTTAACTTGGATAAAACAATAAAGGCGGGACAATTTTTGCATGACAAAGGAAGGTCTGCAACATAATTACGATAAAGGAAAAAATTCACGCTATACTGCGATTATTTTAGTAGAAGAGAAACTTTCAATATGACACGTTTACAGTTACACGTAACAGTTCACAGTCAAGACCTTTAAATATATGATATATGGGAGAAGGATGGAACTTTATCTTTTTTCCGATATCATCACTTTTTGTTTCCCAGTTTGTTTTAATGCTCGGAGGACGCTCTTATTTTCTAAATACCTACTGACCTTTGTTTTAATGTTCGGGGAAAGCTTTAAAAGGTGAAATACTCTCTATTTAATTTTTCTAGTTTGCGTGACATTACCATTGCTGGAATAAGACGTTCAATGTTTAATTTCAATTCTAACGCTCGTCAGAATTCGTGGGGAGGAGTCGGAAGTTATCCTCAACTTGTGACGGGGATTACCAATGAGAAGCGAGATACTACCAATAAAATTGAACAAACACAGTCACGTGATAGAAACAATTTCCGACTCCTCCCCAAGAATTCTGCCGTCCTTGAAAATTCTTTTATCACTGACCTCTGGGTCAGACTCACAAAGCTAATTCGACTCAAAGAAATCTAAAACTTGTATTTCAAAAGTTTGTTATGTTAACGAAAACGTGTCACGTACAGTAAGAAAAGTAGGATAACTTTTTCTTCTCCTTCTTCCAAATGATGTGATCCTCATCTCAGACACTGTCTACGACCCATGAAGAACAAAACGTGATCCACTAAGCAAGGCTTACTACGCCACAAACAAACTATCTAGGACACAAAACAATAGCCGTAAAACGTAAAACAACAATCCAGCTCAACCGGAAATAGAATGTGGGCCTCTGCCAGTAATTAATTTAGAGAGTGTGTATCTCGAGGAACAAGTATGTGTCATATTCCCTATGAAAGGAGATTGGAATTGTGCCAGCAGATAATTATGTCGCATTCGTATTATCAAGCTCCTTGAATTAAGGTTAAAGTCCTTAATAGAACCTAACATATCTATGATCTAGAGATCTTAAACGGATTCCTTACTTTGCTGTATGATAAAGCTATGAAGCTATGAGCGACAAATTGATTTATTCAACAGAACTTTTGGAAGACAACAATTGTCAAACTCAGCGAAAAACAAAATCCTCCACTTAAACTTACTTGCTCGCTGGCTGACTCTGAAGCGGCTATGCTCTGCTCCAGCGCGCGTAAGATAGAACCACCGTGAGACCGTGCTGACCATGATGCCGCGTCGCTACCAGGCGCAGTCACGGTAACACTAAACTGAGGGGGCTGCGGAGCATTGCGGAGCCGTCGTATGTACCCGGTAAACATGGACAGACATCATATGAGGACTGGAAAGTGGGGCTGGTTAGAGTAGCTGTATGTGGTGGCAGCACAAAGTCAACGTCACGTATTGGAAATGAAAACGAAATCAAAACAACCGCAGACAAACTCAAAATTTGATACCCCTCATAGGTTGGGAATATCATGTCATATGGTAAAACTACGAATATGAAACCATTATATGGGTATCAAACAAAATCTGCAAAGTTACTTTTCTGCAAAAGAACAACTGCAAGTCAAACAAAATCTACCGAAACTGTCAAACTACAACAAATCATCACGCTTCTCTTCCCATTAAAACAAATCATCAAGTCAGCAAGAGAGTAAGGCTAACTGCAGCACACCCAAATGTCAGTCAGTACAACACGGAGAGAAGCCCCAAGTTGCAGCTCGCAACACGCGTGGTGGTGTCTGCTGACAGTTTACCACTCGACCCTAACTTTTTTAAAGTTCCGATCTGGGCTACGACACGGGAGGAGGCCGATAAAAGAGGGGAATGTACAAGAGTATGGGCATTCTGAGTTGAGAGGCACGTCATGAAATCTTGTGGAGGGGTAATTACGGTACACTTAATTGTGTGGCTAATTAACTTAATTATCACTGCACGACTGACTGAGCCATTAATTGTAGACTACAAGCAGACTCAGAACACAAACAAATATATTAAAAAGCTGAAAAACAAACAGAAAAACAAAAGAATGATAAAAACACGGAAGGTTTATTGTAGTATGTACACAACACAAAACAAAACACACGAAGGAAAGAGCTAAATTTGGAGAGCGGAGCTTACTAATTACTGAAGTATTAACACTGATTAAAAGAGCGGGAAGTCAGGCCAGCTTCCAGTAATGTTGTACTGGCTGGCGGACAGTGGTAGTCAGGAGACTGACAATGATGACGTCACTGGTATAAAAAAGTACAAATACATTGACCAGGCGTTCCATGTGATGGGAAGGTAGACTCAGACGTCAAGTAATGGTATCAAGTTTTTCATAGCAGGGGGAATGTGACAATGTTTTAAAATGTTATGTAGGTGTTGACATGCCGACATGGCGTTGTTGAAGGTACATAAACAGCTGCTGAACGTTTTTACCCAAGTGATTTCAGTGATGTATTGTAATGTCTACCTTATACGTTTTCACTTTGAATAGATCTTTGTCATCAAGGAATCTACACAAATGTACAACACGAAAATGTATGTAAGTTACACAACGAAAAAACGACAAGAAAACACTGAAGAGTGTAAAATCCACAAATCGAATTAGAATCTGCAGACGACGCCTGTCAAATTTAGTCGACTCCAATTAGGCTGAACCACATGATACGCCGCTTATTACAGAATACCACTGGTTTGTGTGATGTTAGCTCTGGCCATAGAAGTGATGGTCTCATCAATCTCATTATTGGTAAAAAGCAGCTAATTATAAACCCGATCTGATCTTACACTAATCTCACACTGTTAATTAGCTAATTAGTAATCGTTATATTTGGAGCCAGTCTACTGAACATCTTCAAAGAAATAGCTCACATAACGAACAAGATGACAACAAATACAGCTCGAAGAGACGATCAATAGGAGCAAGGGTACAACAATCTCGATTAGCAATGACAGTGTTCTCGAGCTCAGCCGACGTGGCATAAAGATTTTAAGCGTGGTGAGCCAATTATACCTTATTTGGACATGAATGGTTGGGAAGACCCCCAGGCTAGAATTGCATCATGATAACACTGTTCGAGAGACAAGAAAATTTGATTAGATTTTAGAAACCATCAGTACAAGTGGTGCGATCTGATAATGAACATTCTATACCCTTGAAGGTGGGAGAAATTAGGTTCGGTAGGGTAATTAACATATGTTTTATCTTGAAGTCTTACACTCACAGACCACGGTTCAAATTACAAATATAAAGCCACAATGGTGGGCGGTGGTAATGAACATTCAACACACTCCTAAAACATACAAAGATACAACAGCCTGCTATCAATTAAAAGTTTAGAGCTTAATAAATAACGTACAACGTGTACATGATACACGTTGTGAAAATGTTTGTACACAGAAATTTAAGATTAGTTGGAGCTGACTGGATTCGTGCAGAACTGCTAAAAGTCTGCAAACCGTAATCTATTACATAAACACGAATATTCAGAGAATAAATGAATGGTGCTGTTTGATTTACTTCCTAAACTTGGTGACATTGGTAGAGATTGAATTTAAGCGGAGGTTTCTCGCCTTATTTTCTAAATCAATTCTGGCGATAACCGATTATCAAACATGATGTTTGAAATTTATGTATTTTGTTTCCATTCGATAAAAGAGATGTTTTTTAAAAAAAACATACTTACCAGGCCACTCGATAGTATAAGTTCAGATCTAATTATCGTAGACTATAGAGCTATGTGCATATTGAAAGCTTAGCGGTAGATGAAAAATCCGATCATTAAGATTCGGATATTTCATTTCACGTCATTAAAAAGATGTCCACGATTTACAATGCAATAGTTTTAGAGCATGAGCCTGAAATAAACCTGAAATAGAACAGAAACAATGTCACAGTTTATACGGAGATGAATACACGATGTGCTTGTTAGGAGAGGTGAGCACTGCAGCTTGTAAAAACAAACTAGCGTCATGTACAATTTACCTACGCGCATCAGCGTTTCGCGCCAAACCGGCTCTTCTTCCCAAAAAACATTACACTTAAAAAAACAAAAGCTCACAACAAAAAGCATGCAAATTGCAAAACAACATTCGCCCGAACATGCAGGGATACCTCGGCAATGAGTTGACGCCAAACGGCCACCGTCTCGGTGCAGATGCGCTGCCACTCGCAGAGCGTGTGGTGCGCAGCCTGCAGTTTCTCCTGGAGTTCCTCAACGTCCTCCATGTCCGGCGCAAGAGGCGCAGCAGACGGAGGAGCTCTCTGCAGATTGTAGCTGGTGTCACAAAAACAGTGAGATGGATGGGAGATATAAGGTCAGAGTGAAGTTGAAAGTTGAGTGTTGGAGATCTAGCCAAGCAGGACACATCTAGTCAAGTTTGTTCTGGTTGAGAGCCAGCCTCGCACAATGCACTGGTTCTGCATCTGCTCAGAGTTCACGCTAAAACTTAGGAACAGCCCACACAACATGCTTTATTATGTTTATAACAGGAGACTAAAATTATTTATCAGTCAAAGTTCATAACCGAGCTGCCTAGCTGATTAGCTTGTTTTCCATCATGCTACATGGAACAATATTTCTAACTGAAATCATTCCAGATCAGGCGATTTAGCTCAGCTGGCACCTTTTAGCATCATACAGTATCCATAAACGACTGAATATCCCGGTCAAAATTCTGCTTTTTACAAAATTAAAAGGTTAAAGACATGCAATTCAAAGCTGAAAACCCCGTGCAGTGTGCTCAGTTTTCGTTATCACTTATTAGTCTGGTGCATCGCATGTGTTGTGCTTGGTGTTAAGGTGAAAATGAATGATTGGAAATACTGCTTTGTAAATCAATATCACCAAAATCAGCGTAAAAATTGCTTTTGAGAGATCAGCTCATAAAACTCGCGCGTTTAACTCAAACTCACATCGTCAAGAAAATCATCAGATTGTTCACCAACGTCTAACTTTCGGCGTAAGGCACCTTCTGATTCTCTGAGGACTTCGACTTCTTTTCTTGCTTCGATCAGCTCTGAGTGATTTATATTTCAACATCCAAGACGATTGCCAAAGCAAAATTCAATTTGTTGTGGTAAGTTTAATAGCCGTTTGAAACGAAAGATGGAGATCATGCAAAGGTGGATAAAAATAGCACAGATTGATTGTATCAGTTATTTACCGTTTTGAAGGAAGGAAACTTTTGGAAGAAGATTGTTCTTATCCTTGATCTCTTCGAGAAGTTCAGTAACACGGTCCGCTTCCTCTCCTCCCTTGTTCTTGATCTGTTCTTGAAGAAGAGACACTATCATCATAGCGTCCTCCAACTGGTTTTCTTTGTCACGCAGCTCGATAAGAAGACCGTCTTTGGAGGTGGACATTCGCTCCGTCATCAGTTCTATCTCTTCTCTGTAAAGTAGAGGTTAGTGGCAACTTTAAAAGAAATTTCATTGATGTGTAATACATTTTGTATTTATTAATGATATAGTTTTAATATGATTTTAAAATTATGAGATATCAGTTGTACAAACCTGGCTTTATCTCGGGCAGCCATGAGGTCGCTGATCTTGTTGATGAGCATGCCGTTCTCTACTTTAATTCGCTCTATTTCTTCGTCAAAGGTCTCCGCCTCCTGCAGTAGGAAGGTGATGAAAGGTGCACTAAGACACGGACATGTCAAATAGATTAACAACGAATGATTTAAACTCCATTTAGCACGATTTAGATTAAACAAACAAAAATTGTCGATTAAGGAAGACAGAAATAAAAACTGATTTGTTTTTGACTAGAGGAAGTTCGAGAGGAATATCATTATTTCATACCTTAACTTCGAAGAGGTTTCCCTCCAACTTTTTCTGTTTCTCAGCTAGGAAGTTTGTGAGTTGAGTTTGAAGGTTGTCACACTCCTTAGTCAGATCAGCTACTTTTGACCGTTCAGAAAATAACTCCGCTGATTTGTTTTGAAGAGTTACTTGTAGCTCCTTGATGTTTTCTGGAGGTTGAAGTATGGTTAATCTTAAATCTTAACTTAACTCGAGGTAAAATTTTAATCATCTAAAAATTGAAATTCTAACAAAATTCTAACAAAAAATGTCGAAAAGACTCTTATAGACACACAAAAAACCTTTTATATAAAACTTATCAGCCCAATAGAAATTATAACTAAGAACACAAAAAGTCACTGACCTAGAAGGTGAGATTTCTCTTGATTGTTCTCCTTCAGAGTGTCCAGCTGATCTCGCAGAATGTCTTTGTGCGCTGCCTCTGATGCTACTTTAGATAGCAACAGTCGGATTTCTTCTTCGAGTCTGAGATGCGATTTAGTTGGTCTCTTTTACACGTAAGATGACGACTAGGTACACGTGTTATTATGCAACTGTGCACTTACAGTGGTTACAGCGACTACAGGTAAAAGATAAGTACGCATAATAATGCACATTATACCGGACTATTATACGTATAATGAAGTACTTATCTACTTATCCCTCCTTATCATCTATAAATGCCACATTTGTATCACCTTGTTTTGATGCTGTGGTTACTATACATATTTATACAATATATATTTAGACAACAGCAATGTATTAATGTCATGACGATGAACTTATTAATGTAACAGCACGAAATTTGATAACTCATTGACATTGAAACACGGCTGACGCCTGACTCTGCCGTTTTTCAGTGTCAAATCTCAAAGATTTCATTTTCGTGCCGTAACATCAATATTCTCATCGTCTAAATGAAAGTTATTTAATCTGAAAACTTTTCATAGATGTAGTTATCTGATACCAGATACTTAATCTGATACCAGATACTTAAAAATTCAACGCACGAAACGTATTTCCTTAAGTCAAAATCTTTGAAAATTTTTGGGATGTTCCTCTTATGACTTATCGCGATATACAACATACTGCCAGTTATGTGATAAGATTAAGCGCCAACGATATCTACGCAGAAATTCCAAATATCCCAAGAACTGTGTGATACAAGCATATCAAGCTAATAAACTTGAATTATTATACTTGGCAAGAAAATAGATAGCATGAAAAGTATATTAAAGATTGAGCTCTGATTATGGAACACATTAACACTGACACCTGTGCAAAAGATATTAATCCTAAGACCGAAACATAAAAACCAAAACAAAAACAAGAAAATTGAATACAAAGAAACGAGACAAACCTGGATATGAGCTGTTCAGTCTCTCCCACTTCCTCTCCAGCCCCACTCTCCCCACCTCCCCTCTCTGCTTTGAGCTGGTGGATCTCCGCGCGCGCGTCCATCAGCTCACACCGCAACTCCTCCAGCTGTGATTTCAAGGTAAAGTACAAGGGAGACATGCACACACTACATGACAGAGAGAAACTACAACTACTACTACTACCGCAGTACACAACACTACAAACTGCGATCCTATTACCCGCCTTTGTACTGCTCAGGCATGTGGCGCAGAGAGAGAGAGAGAGAGAGAGAGAGAGAGCAACATGTGTTCTTTGTCGTGTGTGTGTCTGTGTGTGTCTGTGTGTGTGTGTGGTTATAATTCGGTTTGTATATTTGATACTCCCGTTATTATAGTGCTATTAGGTAGGACTGTAGTTTGTTATAAGCGGTGCAGCCACACCGACACATGTGCACAGTGCACAATGTGTACACTGAACACATGCAATACTGATGAACACATGCAATACTGAACACATGCAATACTGAAAACATGCAATACTGATGAACACATGCAATACTGCATTATGTGCAGTGCAGTAGGGGTTATGTAGGTGGTAGTAAGATCGCTCTTTTTGGACAGTTGGTGATTTTAGAATTTAGAATGTATGTATGTCAGCATCATGCTTATAACCTAATAGTTTTTAAGCGTTAAAATCGTGTAACCATGACGACTGTTAAGTAACCACGTGACACATTGTATTGACCAATCAACGACCTGTATTCGGTAACATGATACATACATAACTTAAGAACACTGTTCAGGCTTTAGGGGGGGTTACATCATACCGATCCAGGTCACTATTTCAGGCTACTTAGAGGGACATACTACGATCCAGGCGGGACCGTATGGCGGTATCAATTACATGAAATCGGCCCCAGTTCAACTAGGGTGAAATGTGTCTCAACCACAGAACCAATAAATGAACGCCAAGTCAATATTTAATAACCAATCAGTAGTGGATTTTAATGACTCGTTAATGAACATACAAGTGAAGTATGTATTGAGTAAATAAACAATTATATTACCTCATTAGTGATATTTTTCTCTTTATGTCGTAGTGATGTACACAGATCAGATAACCTGGATATCTGACTTTCGTAGAAGTCGTCATTAGTCGGACTATTAGGGGGCTAGGGAGAGAGGGAGGGTTTAATTTAAAGTAAATATTGGAATCAATTGGATCAGAAATGTTGACTGTAGGGTTTGTGTAACTTAATCAAATCTAAGAATCATAATTAATAAGGAAGAGTTTTTAAACGACACAATGGCTGTTTTTGTACTCCTTAAATAAATAATATTGAACCATTTCTTATTAAAATGTTTAATTTTAGAACGGCTGGTCTTACCATTTCTTGATTGTTTTCCCTTTCCTTCATCTCATCAATAATATTCTGTAGTTGTGAAATTGTCGTAGTTTTCTCCGACAGAGTAAAGGATATCTCTGAGATAACCTCCTCTATCTGCTCGGGATCGTCCAGGGAGATTTGAGCTAGTTTGTATCGTATCTTCTCCACATCTTCTGATGTTCGGTTCTGAAATAACAAAATTGTGTAAAAATGGCATTATATTTATCAAACTTCAGTAGAAGCAATGTAACAAACAATTTCAGACCAACTTAATGAAAACAAACTATGTTCCCTCTTTCACGACTCTTTTCATGTATTTATTTCTTGTGTCCTTGATCTCAGAATATGACATTTTAAGATGCTTGGCATACTATTATGATACACATTACACCCCTCAATACATGGCAACTGTTCCCAGCCAAGGATCATCTAAACCAATCACATGTCCAGTTTTGTACCACGTGATAAGCTTAACAAGGAAGTAAGGGCTGACACTTTTAACAAACTGGTTACTGGCAGGAGTGAAACTGCTTGCCGCGCAATATAGTTTGAACAAACTTGGCTTGGCAAGCAAGTCTTGGAAAAGTGTATTGCACAAGAAAAAGGCGGCAGCTAAGATTACACAGAACTTGATAAATGACATGCTCATTACTCATTTAAACGTAGAAAGCGTGTATGTAACGTGTAAAATGTATTCGATTTTAAACCTCAGGACCATGGTCACGGAGCGTGAAGGTAGTGGTAGACGCTTCATTGGTCCTGCGTTTTTTCTTCCTTCTAAACGAAAAAACTCTCTTGAACTTCCCAAGGTGCATCGCTTAGTCAGTCTGCCGAAACCATACCCACACGTAGTACCCACACTTCATGCTACTTCATCACAGGTATGGAATGTACAATATACAACTAGTACAAGATGGTATGTTAGTCCGAACAGCAGACAACAACCGACAACGAAGAAGAAACTTCTGACAACGTTTTAACAATGTTAGAGTTGTTTGCTACGGTATGTAGCTACACACAAATGAACAGGTATTGAATTCCTCCTCGAACTACACATAGCTGAGTACTGCTAATGACATTACACTGGGTTGGTCCTATCATATGCAAGACAAGTTTACATATGAAATGTTATAAAGGTTTGATGTACGAAGAGTGTTCGTCAAAGCAAACTGCCGTGCCACACCAAGATAGCAAACTACTACTGACTAACTAACTATGTGAGGAAAGTCACCAAAATTGCACTTCCTACGTTTTTGAGCTTAGTTATGTGCATTAAAAGCACTTCTACGAAACATGATTAAATAAATGGCATATCCTAACACGTCATTTGTAACATTTCCAGCAAAGGATGCAGGTATATCATGACAAGAAGCCAAGAATTAAAATTAACTAAAGAACCTTAAGATAAAAATAACTTGATCTAGATATACCCAGCTACACAGTGTTGTATGTTATCGAACTGCAAATGCAAGAAAACACGACTTGGACGTGACCCTGTACCTACCAGGAACGAATGTAATTGAATAAGGGATATTCTACAAACTGAGTTTAGGTACGAGTACTTAGGAACACTGTTAAATATGATTACTTGACGACAAATAAACGACTAACAGACAGTGTACCTCTGAAGTCGAAACATCAGCTCTGCTCAAGTTTAGTATCTCCTGGTCCCTCTCCTCAATAGTTTTCAGAGCAGTTTTAAGCTCCTCGCGAGTAACGTTGAGGGCATCCCTTGTACTGTCGAGCTCACTCTGGAGTCTCTCGTCGTTGGCTTGGCCTACAAACCCAGCAACGTTGCTGGCAACGCCAGAGAGACGGTCCCACATGCTCTATCTGCTTTCATGTCTTGCAGTTCTGTTTTTCATGTCTGGTAAGGATTAAGGAATGAGATTCAGGAACTTACAGATAATAACAAAAAGGATACCCAAAATACAGCAATAATTGAAATTTGGTAACAAGCATAACATACTACAAACTTTAATTCCAAAAGATTTTAATTTCAAAGAATTTAATTTCAAAAGTTCAATAAAAATGTCCATTACATCTATTTCTGATATAATCAACTCTGTTCTCTACAATTTGGCTCAAAATGCTAATGTTGGAAGTATAAAATAATGGTGCAGGTAGTCTGTAAGAGATAAAAAACATTTCATTGAAATTTGTATCATGAAAATAAATAGATTAAAGATATAAATGTTACAAATTATACAAGTCATTAAAAAATTGAGAAATTCATGAGCTTAAAATGTGTCGGATATGTAATCCTTGATATCAATCAATGAAAATAAAAGTTATGGGAGCGTAGCTTGTTCAACTCTATCTATAATAGGTCATGATGTTCAGACTTTAAGTTGTAAAATACTTCAATGGTATGATTCAACTAATCACTTTAACCTACTATTATTTTCCTGAATGTAAGATTTATCCTTAAACTAGAGCATTTCTTGCGAGAAGGTAATCCATGATACCAGTACATATTAGTTTTACCCTCCATCAGCAGAAGCATTCCACTCTCTAACAATATAGTCTCATTTGGAATACCAGCTTGAGCATTCTGGTGTTTAAAGATGAAATCACGGGCAGCCCCTAATGATAAACTCGCAATCGGAACAGATGTGTCTAATTCTTTTTCATCATCTTTGTGGAATCCCATTTTGTCATTTCCATCTGCATATCGATTAACAAGGACAAAGTTGTAGGAAGAACAGGTCAGCTCTTCAACTTTGTTTTTGATAGTAAGAAGGGTTTCAGTCCAGGGCTTTGCAGCAACAGTGACACCACTGTAGGTATACTTCACGCCTGCCTCACCATATGCAGCATGTTTTCTAGGGATGTTGTGCCACTTCCCAAAAATTTTAACTTTAGACATATCTCCTGACAAATACGACACCTCTTTTTCAAGATTCGACAAAAAAGTGTTGCATGTTGCAAGTGGGAAAACAACAGAATACCGTAATTGTAACTGATCTCTTTGGATTCTTTTCCAGACGATGTTCAGCGTATCGCTGCTTGAAGAGTCTTTCTTTAAACGCTTGGACTTGTTTTCAAAAGATGTCAACAAAAGTTGCCGTTTGATGGACATTAGTTTCAAATATTATGATATTCTAAGCGGACATTCTGCCTCTTGCTTATAACTTTTCTGTACGAATATTGTAATGATGACTTTAATCGTAACTACATTAATATGTTATGTCAACAATCTAAGTAGCAAAATAGAAGGGGCAATACACATAACCGGAGCTGATAGAGTAAAAGCATGGTTATTTATTAGTGCTAGACGATTTATTATTAGATTGATTAATTCAAACCTTAAAGTCAACCCACCTTAATTGTGGACAAATATTGTTCACTCGCATTTACGACACCTATATTCAATAGAATACGAGGATAACTTGTAGGTTAACCTCTGGAGGCTATGTTGGAAAAAAGGAGGAATCTCGCTACCTTCACCTCAGGAGTGCTTCATCATAAGCCGAAGCAAAATAAAAACAGATATACTTCGATGGCCAATAAACGGCGACACAGTTCAAATAAAAATAAAGTAGAAAGCGAATGAGCAAATCTAGTGGTGCTTATAGTAAAGCACAATTTAATGACTAAGAAGAATCTCACACCTGTTCATTTAACAAATATAATGTTAATAAAATATTTTGGTATAGGCACAATCTGATAGTACAAAATATTACATTAATATCTTTATGCTGCTAAAATGTGCAATCAAACGACTTTAGATGGAACTCGAAAGAGGGCATTCTTCGAAATTTTTGTTATGGATAGGACTATAAGGTATGTAAGCATCTTTTCTGTAACAAATTAGACACTGTTCTGCAATATTTCAATAGGTATAACACCTGTCATCTTCTGGCTGAAAGTTTATTGTCAGGTGACAGGCAACAAGCATAATTCTTAAACAACTATATAAACGTATAAAATATTCGACTAAATCTTATCTAATAAAACATAAATACTGATAAAAACAAAACACTGTCAAAAATTATGTCGGATAAACTAGTGACTACTGCACAATTACTGCTACAACGGTATTTAAATATTTAGGAAAGCCTACGTCATACAACGACTTTAATATCCGTGAATTCTGGATTCACTATTGTAGCGCTCGATTTTCAAATGGAAATTCAAAGAAATTCTGTGAACCGCTCTAGCAACCTGTCCGTTGACGAAATGATATCCGTCTAACGTTCTAATGATACGCTAGGAGAACAGCAAGCTGCGAGCCACGCGCGAGTCGGATATCACATCGATAACCTGTCCAAATTTGGGGAAAACCAGGCCGCGCACGAATATGGACAACTACAAACTTTAACTACGTATACTGGTTTAACTTCCCCTCACCATATAGACCAAATGCTTTTAAGCACGCTATGCGCGCGGCTGCTACGCCTGCACCTCTGATGGCGCGCGCGAAAGGGCCATGCACTGGCTAGAGCAAGTTTAACAAATTTACAGTTCCAGTTTTAAAAGTTATCATTATATACATATAAAAATAAAACAATCTGCAAGAAAATGATATAAATGATTAAAAGCCTAGGAAAGTAGCCCAAAGTTTTGTTAAAATTAAGCCAACATAGCTATAGCCATGTGTGATGTGGCTCGCGCTGCGCGCGCCGCAGTCTTTTCTAATTTAATTTTGAGCTTAGCTCACAGAGAAATGTAATTAATTTAATAATTAGGACCACAAATGCATTACCGGGCGATGCGCGGCTAAACACACTACCGCTCGCTCCAATAAATCGAGCGCTGTTTTTAAATGGTATTTCACTACACACCGTTGCACATTGAACCGTTAAACTTTGAGCCTGAAGATGACATGTGTTATAGTAGTTGTTGTAGTATAACTTGTAGCTCTGCCAAAAGTACAATATATCTCTTTGAAACAGCATCCTAAGCACCTTATAGATATTAAAATAACAAGAAAAACTTCAACACGCCAAACATTTTTTAGCTTCTTCCACTCTTACTTATCTTGCCCTAGTTTTATATTAAGATTTCTACTTGTCAGGTACGCAGGTCATTCCTTATTGCATCTTATAAATTAATAAAGGGTCTACCACTTCGACCATTTATATAACTATCAGCATTATTAGTTGTAGGCTTACAACCTACCGTCATCGCTTCGCGCGCGTCACACCTGCTCCTCGAGCGAAGCGTGGACGCGCATCGCCCGTTAACATTATTAGCAAATAAAATAGAAAAATATGCAGGCGAGTTTTCTTGGCCTCTCAAAATGTGTCCTAGCATTATCCAACGATGAAATGTTGACACCCTGATAGAAAAGATAGTAACATCACAGCGATCATATACAATATAATACATGTTGGAATATGTAGAATGAATCCTTTTGGCCACCTGCTGTTCAGGATTTTTCTGAGGTGTTTCCTATGATCAATGTCAAGTTCATAAAGAATTGTTTGTGGTACTGCCCAGGAGTTGCAATTGTAGGGAATAAAACAGGCGGACCCTGTCCACATCGGATCCGATCTGATCCGCTCGGATCTGCCATAGATTCTGCCCGAACGTTCCTTTCGGCGGACTCTGGCGGATCCGCATTGTATTCCGCCTGAGTCCGATCGACTCCGCCGCGGATCCCATCGGACGCGGATCCGCCATCAACTCGCGGAGAGTCTGTCAAATTTTGTCCGCCAACTAGACCTAAAGTTAAGTTCTGAGTTGGCGGACATGTTCTGCAGCAGAATTATTCGGCGGAATAGTATCCAGTGGCGTAACGTTGTAGGTCTAGCCAATAGGGCGCCCCTCGGCGATGAAAATGCGCCCCTAAGTGGCGCCCCTGGTGTAAGGGCTCACTAGGAGCAATTTGTGAAAAAATGGCCGAAAAATCTAAATAAAAAGTGAAGTTATTAAACCAAACATGCGATTTTGCTAGTCGCGCAGTTAATCTTGCAAAATTGTCCCATATTTTTATAACCATTTGGCGCCCCCTTATGACGGCGCCCCCCGGCGTAGCTGGGGTGGCCGGGGCATCGTTAGGGTTAGGGTAACCCTCACCCTATCCTAACCCTAACCCTAACCCCATAACCTTAACCCTTTTCCGCCAAAGAAACCCTAACCCTAATCCACCCTAAAATTTGGCAGGTGTCAGATAGCTTAAAAGCAATTTAATATTAGAAGTTCTTGAAAATTTTGGGGGTGCTGATGGTAATGCAGTGGTAGCTCCAAAGTTACCTTAGTACTACTAAGACCGTACAATATGATCACAACTTTGACCTCTCTTGCAAGTCCTTTGTGTAGGACCAGTATAGCTGTCTAGTTTACCATGTATATGTTTTAAGGTGTATTTGAATGCTGTATCCTTTGTCACATTGTACAGACCCATGTTATTTTACCCATCCTAACGTATGCGAGGGAGACAATTTTATGTTAAACTTGTCACAAACTGCAAAGCAACACCTCGAATATTGTGTTCAGCTTTGGAATCCTGCAGTAGAGCATGGAAATTGGTCTTTAATCTTGAGGATTGAGAGCGTCCAGAGACGCTTTACGAGGATGATTGAAGCTGAAGGGGTAGGCCTGCTTCCTTACTCTGAGAGGCTGCAGGTTCTGCAGCTGACAACTCTCGCTGAGAGACGTTCGAGAGGTGACCTGATTGAAGTTTATAAAGCCAGCCATGGCTTATCTAAGTTAGCTGGTGTTCTAAATTTTAGTAGATCTGGATTAAATGTGATTTGTAAGCCAGGAAAGAGTAAAGATTCAAAGATCAATCGAATCAGGA
>JH153543.1:0-12199 GCA_000226015.1 Mnemiopsis leidyi | reverse complement strand
CGAAGAAATTCTAGACGCGCATCGCCCGTTGAGCGTAGCATGCGTCAGTATGCACAGCACATAGTTTGGTAAAGCCGCGCGCGCAGCCTGCGTTAGCACCTGGTTGGGCGACGACTTACGCACTATCGTGCGAAAGTGTGGCAACATGTCCTTCCTTTTTCGACTCGTTAAATTCTGGTTCACCTAACCAAGTGCTTACGCACGCTACGCGCGCGGCAAAAGGGCTGGTTAGAAGAAAATTCTGGTGACTCTGTTGATTGAGAGTTGTCGAGATGTTACCCGACCCGCGCGCGGCTCGCAGTTTTCTGCTCTCCTCGTTTCGTTAGAACGTTAGACGGATATCATCTCGTCAAATTGAGAGCGTTCCTCCGCACTGTCTTGGGGACAGAAAGTGTTACACTCTCTATTTTGTTGTTACAGGATATTTTTAGTTGCTTTTTATGTAGTGATTTAGCAATGTATGATTAGTGAATCTAGAAGGAATGCTGCTTTCGGGTTACGTGTTAGCTTGTATCCCAATATTTGTATTTCGTATTTGTTACACCTTTATGCAGGCTTTTTTAGTGATACTGAAGGGGCTCCTCGAAGATTGAAGATTCTATATCTTTCAACAGACACCCTCCTTATTTAACCCTTAATTATGGTTTCCCGGTCATTCGGCTGAGACGACTAAATCGTTTCACTGAAAAAATTTAATCGTTTCACTGATTGGTGGATTATATCTGGGAACTTAAATTTTAGTCTTTCAAAGCGGCTCAGTGTGTTATTTTTTGTATGTAATTACAGTTGTGCCAAGGCTTTTTTAGTTTCACGAGCTCCAGGAAGAGTCTAGATCTTTTGACTGAGGCCCCCCTCATTTAACGCTCAATCAGGGTCTCATGGAGACTGATTATACTTAAGAAGATTGCATAGGCGTTCCTCTCAGATCTGCCAATTCTAGAGGAGTGCGCTAAGTGCATTTGCCTATGCAATCTTATTTAAAAGCTTGGGTATAGGTGTATAAAATACACATACAATGCAAAATGCATACTAGGGATGTTCTCCAGCAATTAGTGTACTAAGGAAATTTTCCAAATCATATGTACTGATAAATATGTTTCCTGTCGTCCTGCCCCAGAACATCGTGTCCCACAACATTTTTTCCCACATATTTGGCCTCGAACGCTAACAGTAACCCTAACCCGAATCCTATCGAAGTTGTCTGTTGTGGAGCAGGACGCCACTGGCAACTGGGGCTAAATCTCTGGGTTAAAGGGCTCTGGGGCACGATGTTCTCGGGCAGGACGTTAGCCACCATAAATATCAGTGATTTGAGTCCATTAGACCCACCTAAGGCTACATTTGAATGTCCTTATCAGGTGGCTATAAGAATTTCCGCAGAAGAGTTTGGTGAAGTTTCTCCGGTTAAATTTTTCCCCCTGCAGTTTATGACCTGCAGATACAACATGTAAATGCCCATTACAAGCACTGCTGGATATGTTAACTATCATTTAATATCAAATAGGTCCAATGGACAGCTACCTCATTAATAAGGTACCAAAAGAGACGCTTGTACAGCTTGAAGATTTTTCAGCATATCTTCGAGACCACAGAAAGAGTAAGACGTCATATGAAAGTGTCATAAAGACCATAAACATATTGAAGGTTTAGTTTCATACCTTTTTCAATAGCCTGTGTTGTTGAACTATTTTCGAAATGTTTTTTGTAGGCTTGAACTCTGGTTCTACTCAGTAGTAAAACCAGAAAAAGACTTAATATTTTCCAGTAATAGCTATTAATATTTTACCTCAGGAATTGATCTGTGCAAGTGACTGGGTAACTGCTACTGAACTTATAAAGATAATCAAGACATACTCTAAATATTTGCCCCTTATCTTGAGTAATGAAACCGTTGTGAGTAATGTTATAAGGAGAGTTCTTAAAATAATACGGGAGGAGAATGAAGGGCCAGATGCAACTAGTTTTTCAGAAGGTCTTGCTATATTCTTTAGATCTGACTCTAAATCATCAACCATTGGAAGGTTAGTAATGTGTAAAAACGTCTCTAAATTTACTTAATTCTTCTTGTGATGTGTTTATTGTCTACATTGATACTCTCAACAGTATTGTTTACAAACTTTGTAAGCAACAAATAACTAAAATATACTATCAAGATTGATAATGAAATTTTCTCGCAGGAAGGACCTACAGGACAACATTCTCAACAGTATTGTAGAGCTTCTCGCTGAGCAGGAAAACAGTCAATCCAATATAATTTCTATGGCATTAGAGCATATTCATGCTAATGAGGTTTGAAAGGAATTGCAATAATTTTAGTAAACATGAAAATAAATTTATAGAATATAGATAATTACTTACACATAGTAGTGGAAATTAGGGTTAGATAGCATGGTTGATACATTATACAGATCCTTTTTTCAGCTTATTCTAACTTACGGACATTCAAATACAGTGCGAGAGTTTCTTCTTCATGGAAGAAAGAAGCGAAATTTTCGTGTTGTAGTTTGTGAATCAGGCCCCTCTTTGATTGGCCACAAAATGGCCAAAGAATTAAGTGAAGGTGGAATTGAAACTACACTTATTGCTGACAGTGCTGCTTTTGCAATTATACATGCTGTTAACAAGGTAAACTTCATTTATTGATGGAACTCGAAAGAGGGCATTCCTTGAAATTTTCGTTATGTATAGGACTATAATGTACATAAGCATCTTTTCTGTAACAAATTAAACACTGTTCTGCAATATATCAAAGGGATAGCACCTGTCATTTTCTGGCTCAAATTATTTGTATAATAGTATAATATATAATTTTATTCATTGCTATCATCAATTTTATATTAATTATAGATTACCAAACACAGAAAACCTTCAATTTATACCAATAAAACTGTAACATTTTTACTCAGCTCTTTTTTGGGGGTTATCCCACAAAATTTGTGACAGTTTTCTGCTCTTTGGAAGCTTGTTAAATTGGCAGCTAAGAGATAGGCTTTGTCTCAGTGTTATAACATCTTTCTTGCATCTTGTTTTGCCTTAGGCCTTAGCTGTGAACATCTTGTTTAACATGCAACTATATTTCAGGTGATTATTGGAACACACACAATAATGGCAGATGGGGCACTCAGGGCACCAAATGGAGCTCATCAGATAACTCTGGCTGCAGAGCACTTTTCCGTTCCAGTCATTGTTTGTGCAGCTCTATACAAACTCTCCCCTACACATCTTTGTTCATACGACCAGGATGCGTTCAACAAGATGATTGGTCCAGAAAACATGCTAAATTTCAGTAATACTAAACTACACTCAAAAGTAAGCAAATAGTTGTTTTTGTTTTTAAATACAGTAAAAGATTTTGATATAATTTTCAAATACCTCATCTCTCCACCAATTATAGGATGGTTGTTGTCATTGGACTTGGTGGAGGTACTAACTCTGGCAAAACAACAATTTGTAAGAAACTCTTGGATGCGATACCCAACTGCTTTGTCTTCAACCAAGACAAGTACTTCAAAACTCTGGAAGAAGCCAAACTCTCGTTCCCGGGACAAGATGTCAACTGGGAGACATGTCCTGCTCTGAAAATGGATAACCTGGTTGCAGATGTCAAGAGAGAAATGAAGAATAATCATGACGTGATTATTGTTGAGGGACACCTTGTTCTTAACTTCCCTCCTTTGGTAGAACTGTTCGATGATACCATCTTTATTACTCTATCACATGATCTGGCTCACAAGAGAAGACTGACGCGGACATATGATCCCCCGGATGGACCGGGGTATTTTGAAAATGTAGTGTGGCCAGGTTATCTCCTGATTGTAGAGGAGGTGCGGAGAAATTCCAAAATTAAACCAACATTTCTTGATGCTGCTGATCCTGAAAAGTGTTACATAGCTGTGGAGGATGTTGTGAGAAAATGTTTATCTAAAAATTAAAAGTTTGCGTAGAAAAGAAGCCCATTACCGAATCAGTTATCAAATTTTTTCTGAATACATCCTTTTAATATGCTAGATTTAAGCAATGCGTTATGATTTTAATTATTAATGATTACAGCTGTGATTTATACTCTGAATTTTTACGATTTGTTGTGATAACATTAAATCTTAGTAATGCGTTCAATAAATTTCAACAACTTCTTACACTTCTTTATCGATGAAGATCGAATTGTGATAAAGTTTTATCAAAGATATTTTTTATTTAATCTGGGGTTCGCATTTATAATTTAACATTCCATCAAATATTTGATTTGCTTGCTTTATAAACAACATATTTTTATTGTGTTTATGTCATGACAAATAAAAATTTTTGTAACTGAATTGAGGATATTTTACACCTTCATGGAGTGAGGAGTTAAGAAATACGATTTTCCGAAATTACTAGATAGCTTCTAATGTGAACCATCAACCAGGAGCCTGGTTTGACAAATTCACTTCCTAAGTAATGATGGAAGAATTGCTAAATCCGTTTCATAAGATCAAATCACGAAGTTAAAACGATTTCAGAATCTATTAAACTTATTGTTTTCAGGTGTTGGTATCCAGAACCTATTAAACCTATTGTTTCCAGGTGTTGGTATCCAGAATCTATTAAACTTATTGTTTTCAGGCATTGGTATGCAGAATCTATTAAACCTATTGTTTCTAGGTGTTGGTATCCAGAATCTATAAAACTTATTGTTTCCAGGTGTTGGTATCCAGAATCTATTAAACTTATTGTTTCCAGGTGTTGGTATCCAGAATCTAAAAAACTTATTGTTTCCAGGTGTTGGTATGCAGAATCTATTAAACTTATTGTTTCCAGGTGTTGGTATCCAGAATCTATTAAACTTATTGTTTCCAGGTGTTGGTATCCAGAATCTATTTTAAACTTATTGTTTCCAGGTGTTGGTATCCAACCCCGAGTTCGACTACGTTCCAAGTGATCTGATAGAACTGTTCATTACAAACACTGGAGGACACGCCCCTTCTTATCTTTACAGGATTGTATCAGGTAAACTTTAAGAGATAACATCTTACATCTATCTACATTAAACACATCTAATTGCCTTGCATTTTATTGAAGATTTTTCCTAAAAAGCTTCCCGTGCCGGGATCGATACGATTTTCCTTAAATGAAACACTTGAAAGACAAAAGTTGGAATATGACAAATTATGAACACTTTAATGACAGCTACTGTTTCAGAGTTGTATCACCCCCTCGATAACGATCTGGATAACATGTGTGTAGAAGAATTAGATGATGAAAACACTTGACAGACGGTAGAAGTCTGCTTGGTGCAATTTGTGTTCTTTCTAAGTTGGGGGTTGGAACGTGTTGTCTGCATCAGATCGGTATCAGACTATCAGCTGCAGTGTGTCTTTCTTTTGTTCGTCTCTGGTTAGAGACTTGACGGCATCCCAATCTGTTCTTAACTCAAGTTTTGATTTGTAAATTGAGTTTTATGATGCTTCGGGTATCATGAAGTTATTTGTTTTTAACCACTTTTGTCTATTCACTGCACTGCACTATCTCAGCTACTTGTTCTTACAGTTTAAGTTTCGTTTTAAAGTGCAACCACATCAAATATAGCCATTATTAGAAAATTTACTAGAAAATCTAACACAAACTTCTATCTAGTAATGATTTCCCAAACAACAAAGTTCCAATACTAACAAAACAACACAGTAGTTAGGATGGCGGTCGAAGGAAGATCAGTGGCGCTGCCAGTACGCAAAGTTATTATACACCCGGTAGTTTTGTTTAACATTGTAGATAACTACGAGAGGAGGAATGATAACAACAAGAGAGTTATCGGGACTCTAATGGGCAGGTTAGTCCGGTTTTAATATTCATCATTCTAATCATAGTACCCTCATTCCATCATCAGATAAGGGGGCGAGGTGCACCACATGAACTCGTGAATAAGTTCGTGAGTTTCGACTTTCCGTCGTAACAACCTCTCCAATATCTCAGATACGACAAGGGTACTGTGTATGTGACAGAGTCGTTTGCAGTTCCTCATCAGGAAACAGAAGAAGAGGTCTCTATGGACATGGAATACGCAATGAGAATAGGAGAGCTCCAGAAAAAGGTAAGCACTGTTTCCTGGCAAATGTCGGCTAGACACGATTCTGATTTTTCTTAACTGCCGGGTGGTGTAGTGGTACTAGCACTCGCTTCCCACGCCGAAGACCGGGTGTTCGAAACCCGTCCGAGGCAGGCAGTCCAGGCCACAAAGCTGTGATTGGTACAGGATTTATCCTGGAATTTTATCTCGGAGGATATCAGTGACGCGAATCCCACTTCGGTGTAATGTCTGTTCCATTCAGAATGAGTTTGAACTTGCATATCAGGTGATAATGAATTCTGCTTGGTACTCACCAGCTCCTTAAGATGTCCGTACACGGAATATTTCGGAAGTTGTACGAGTTAAATTTTTTATTTTATTTTTTTTCTTAACAATAAACGCCCCTCCGAATTTGTCCCTTTCGTCCTATCCCTGACTCCTGACAAAAAACCAGTCATTGATTTAAAGGAAATTGACCCCACTTCAACTAAGTTTTACCCTCCAGGTAAACACGAGCATGTACACGGTCGGGTGGTACAGCAGTGGAATCATAATTAACGAGTACAGCTCCCTGATCCACGCATTTTACAAGTGTCAGTGTCCCACTCCCGTCCACTTAACCGTGGACACCCAGCTCAAGGAACAGAAGATGAAGATCAACACCCACATCAGCTCTCAGATTGGAGTCAAGAACGGGACTGAGGGATGCATATTTACTCCTGTTTCTCATACCATTACCGGGGCAGAGGCGGATCAGGTAAGTGGTTTAGTATCTTCGTCACTAAGTGTTACTAAGTTTCTAGGAACTAGCTCTGCTTAGTTTGTGGGTATGTTTTTGTGTTTGTCTGGAATGTGTATTATAGTTTCTATTGCTTAGAGACTTTAAGGCGGGAAACTTTTAGGTTATGATATTACATAATTAGACGTTACTAATAATTTTGTAGGTCAGCTTGAAGTTTTTCCAAGGATTACGGGGGAACAAAAAGACTCCAAATTTTAATGATCAAGAGCAAATCATCACCTCATGTAGTGAAATGATCGCTCAGATAAACATTGTTATGGGTCACGTTAAAAAGGTGAGACTAAAGTATTAAATCAAGAACAACCTGCACAAAGTTTAGTTATCAGATTTAATCTACTCTTAACTCTTATCTCTTTACTTACTTAGCTTGTCATCTAATCATAGTCTGATTATATCATCTCTTTATCTGTGTAGGTGTTGTCAGGAGAAGCGCCCAGCGACAAAGAGTTGGGGAGACAGTTAATGGAAGTAGTACAGTCCATACCCAACCTTGACGGAGACACAATAACTAACATGCTCAACTCCCACATGCAGGTAGAGTGTCTGTTTTTATGTCACCTCGCTCTTTTTGTTCTGGAGATCTTTATATCGGTATTCACACCAGCTACATTTCAATCCACTTCTAAAGTTATGCTGAATCCTACCAACTACATTTGTGAAGGTAACAGTACTTAACATTTTCTGACACTCAACGACAAAATTTTCCAGGATCTTCTGGCTGTTGAATACCTAACGTATCTGACGAGACAACAGTTGGCTATCAGCGCTAGGATTAACCAGATTCTCTAAAGAGATCAGATTAAAGCTGTTTTTAAACCCTGGGATGTTTTGAGTTTACTGACGGAGATTACTGATTACTTTTGACCTCTGTTCTGGATTTATTCTCTCTACCAGTAAACTCGGGAATGTCTCAATATTTGGAATTGTTTTATTTATTGATCCTCGATCGACGGTTTAGCTAGTTTTACTGCGATTCTGAAACTTTAACTTTTTATCTAAAATGTCCAAATAAATGGCGTGCGACAAATAAACATTATATAAACATATTAGATAAAGATTATTAGATATTATATTTAATCCTTTAGCCCAGAATATTAGTTATTACATTTAAATAGCTTCTCTCACTACATAGCTGAACATGTTAGTAGACGTACTGGAATCAGACGAGGAAGAAGTACCGTGTCTGGTACCTGTTGACGATGAGATTCCCACCTTGGTAGAAAGTTCTGGAACTAACCAGCTACTGGACGATAATGTTCCTGATATTCCTGTTACTGTCATCACAGGTATGTTCTTTGATTAGCTTGTTAAATTTGTAATCCTAAAGTTGTAATCGTCGTCATTCTGCATTTTTCTTACAATTTCAGGGGCATTGGCCATTGATATAGACATTGATGAATTTTATTGTTAAATCTAACAACTGATATAACGATGAACTGTCGATTAAGAAGACTTATAAGTTATAATAACAACATTCATTAACTACCCTTCACGCTACTGCGTTACAGGATACCTAGGTGCGGGCAAGACGACACTATTGACCCATATTCTAAAGGAGCAGCACGGTAAACGTATAGCAGTGATTGTGAACGAGTACGGAGAGGGGGAAGCGGTGGAGCAGCCTGGTGCTCTGGGAGTAGGAAATGAGAAGTAAGAGGTGATTCAACTTAGTTGTTGTCTTGGTTCATTTTATGTGAAATTATTTTATTGTCTATCTTAGTATCTTGTTAAATTAACATAAGTTTTGTTATAGCTCTCAATTCCGATTTTTTATTCAATTTTAGACACGGTGTGTTTAATGAACGATTATAGTGCAGTCCAGTAGAACTAATAGTCTGACCATATATCCATACCAGATACGAAGAATGGTTGGAGATGACAAATGGTTGTTTGTGTTGTGCTGTGAAAAGTAACGCAGTCATGGCTCTTGAGAAACTGATGGAAAAGAGTGGTAAATTTGACTACGTCCTCATCGAAACCACTGGTAAGTTCATATAAGATAATCCCAAGAAAGGTTTTTGGACAAAATATTTATCAAAACTTTTTTAAGATTTTTCACTAATTCTCTACTGATTCTGAGAAAATACAAAAAGATTAAAACAATGACTTTATTTACAGGTCTAGCAGATCCAGGAAACATAGGACAAACATTTTGGGTGGACGAGGGTTTGTCTAAACTTTACCTTGACGGAATTGTGACCATGTGTGACGCTTATAACATCGACAAAACATTTCAGGTTCTTTCTAAAGCTAAGGTTTTTTCTCCCTTCCCTAATGTTCCCTCTCTCTCCCTCTTTATTTATAACTAATCTATTTGTGTCTGTTTGTTTGCCAATTTAAACTTATATTTTCCATCCTCATGCTTTTTTGCCGAAGGCAAAAAAGCAAAGGAATGGTTTAAAGTGGTGGTTGTGAGAGGGGGTAGGGTTAGCCGGGTTTACCGAATCACAGCCCTGGCAGTTAATTCTGTACAGATTTTTGCATCAAAGGGTAGATTCATGTCTAGCTAATCGATTTAGAACGGTACCAAGTTCATTGGATCAAATCAGGTTTGATTATTGCGATTGAAAGGTCGGCGTTCAAAAAAGTGGTCCGCTTTTTTAGAGGTGCATAATTGCTTTTTAGAGGTGCATAATTGCTTCACATAATGCCGTCTGAAAACGCGCGCTAAGATGCGCGCGTTTCCATGGAGATTTTCACTCCTGAATTATCGTGCAATTAACATTCCACAACACTGAAAACTTTGACGTTTAATATCTTTAGCTGTGATGATTTTTTTGACGCGGTAAAAAATTATGTATAGAACCTGATGTCTGATTTAAGACCGCAACAATAACAAATTATTATTATCTTGCCATCAGGTACCAAACAATAACTGAGGAAAAATTAAAGATCTTTGATCATTACGGTATATGCGTTCCAAATAACTTTTTTGATGATTATTTTGATAATACAACCGACCTCACCCCGGAAGCAGGATGAAAAATATTAGAAGTATTCCTTTTATATCACTGCTGTATGTTCTTTATACTTATGCGATTTATAATTATATCTAAAATCAAATGCGAATGCTTTGTTTAATGTTCATATTTCTCAGTATGAGGATGGAAATATAAAGCGTCCGCCTGAGACCTAACTAAGCGGGCGCAATTCTTGTTTCTCTAGGAAGCAGGTGGAAAGTTGACAGAGTGTGAGAGACAGATAGCGCTAGCAGATGTAGTCATCCTAAACAAACTGGATCTGATAACTGACACTCAGAAGGAGAAGGTAAAACAGAGAATACAGAGTATAAACAGTTCTTGTGACATACAATACACAACACACAGCAGGGTCGATCTGGATACTATCCTGGGAATACAAGCTTACTCAAGTGCAGCTCCTCCTAGGTACAGACGTGCACGTGGTTAAAGTTTCATTTTTGATCTATACTTCGACACAATTACAATGGCCTAGTCTGCGCTTTAAAATACCAGCTTGATATGATATAGCTTCTTTATTGAAACGATTGCTGTTCCTCGTAAATGTTAAAGTATTTTCAGCACGACAGAGCACAATATTTCGTCTGCAATCAGTACAGTTACCTTGACAACGGATAGTATCTTAAAGCGAGGGGATATAGAAGGGGCCTTGGAAACACTTTTGTGGGAGGACGTAGATTCCTCTGATTCTGATGTCAAGTATGTTGTCTCAGAAAAACGAATATGATTCCTGATTCGTTGCTTCAGCGGTTGTTGGACTCTGATCTTTGACGACTTAGAATTCTGATCATCTCAATTAATTTGTTGATCGATTTACTTTGATAACACGACGCTTCATAATTTCTTTTTTCAGCAATAAAGGTTCGCATGTGATAGAAGATACCGGAAAGATGAAGATGTTGAGGTTAAAAGGCAAACTTCAGACATCAGATGGGTGGATTATGGTCCAAGGAGTGCGAGATATGTTTGATATAACAGAGATATCGGGAGATAACATCCCATATCAGCATTTAGTTTTTATCGGAATTCATCTTGATAGAAAGAGACTTAGTGACGTTACAAAAATGAGGGTCAGATGACCCTACCAAGCGATTTATATTAGCGAGTTTATATATTGTATAAGCTAGTCTAGGTTACCTAAATTACTTTTTCGTTGATCGAAAATAGTAGCCTTATAAGAGATTCATGTTGTTGATAAAGCAAAACTGGGAGTGAATACTATAATATTCAAATTATAACGTTATGTTTATTTTAAATCGTGATTTTACTTTCGTTCTCCCGTCAACCGCATTCGGCATTTCATTCCAAGAAAACAAATAAGATGGATGCCTTCAATGATTTTTGAAATACTTTTGATGTTTTTATCCTAACTGTGAACTTATTATAGTTTTTGTTTGAATTTTAATCTTTAAATCAAGATCTGATCCTGATTAAAACCGTGACAAGAATTTTCTATAACAATACAATCTTGTACAGATGTTGAACTTGGCACGCAACACCCGCCCGCAGCAAGTAGCCTGTCTGTCCTCCCTGACTGCGCTACCCAAGAAGATCCTGACTAGAGTAGTAGGTAAACTTAGTGTGGAGGAGGAGTACACCTCCCATGTGGACCTCTCCCGGGAGAAGAAGTACGAGGTTCCACTCAACCAGATCTTCAAGAAGAGTCCTCATCTGGACAGCAATCTGGCTAAGGAAGGTCTGATTACTCCTTGCTACAAGGAAAACCTGCCTTACAACGGGGCACCCAGCAGCCAGGTAATGTAAATAAGTACAAAATGTTAATCTATGTAGAACAATATATTAGGACAAGATATAAAATATATAAGAACAAGATATAGAATATAATAGCCCTGTTTAAACAGCATGCCGTCCAGTTCCTATTTGTAGCGACAATGGACAGCATTTTAAAGGACATAGGCTGGACCAATCTTTTTTATTGAGAGGGTGGGGTTTCGAAAAGATACACTTGATATTGAATAATTACTTAAACACTTCTCATTGAATGATAAATGTAACACTGTATGTCCAGATCGAGGCATCCAGGCTATCAAACGGAGTGACGACTGTGTCAATAGACAGTAGCAGTCCTATAGTACATCTCGGTGTTTACCTGGGCATTGGAACTGGACATGAAACACGTGCTAATGCTGGTTCTCTTCAAATCATTAAAAACTGCTGGTACGATCTGTTCTTACACATTTATCATCATCCTGTATTAACTTAGATTCTCGATAACACATCCCCCAGAATGTTACTTGATTTAATACTTTTCTACCAGAAACTAATACACTCCAGCTCCTATTATTATTTACTTCAATACTTTACTACCAGAAACTAATACACTCCCATTATTATTTACTTTAATACTTTACTTAC
>JH153540.1:145980-162492 GCA_000226015.1 Mnemiopsis leidyi | reverse complement strand
GGTATCGCCATCGAGTGGCTCCAATGGATCCATTATAATGGCGCCAATGGTCGCCAATGGCGATCGCCATTGTCGCCAATGGAACACAACCATTGGCGCCAATGGCGATTGTGACCACCATTGGCACCACTGACCTCATCGCCATTGGCGCCATTGGAACATCCATTTGATCCATTGAGTGGATCCATTGGCGTCAATGGCGCCAATTGCCCCACTCACCAAACTATATGACCCTTTTGCCAAGTTCTGGATATTGAGCAACTCATACTCTTATAGACTCGTGACGCCGAGTCTAGATTCACTTTGAAGGTAAAACACTTTATTCTGTTTACTTTCCAGCTGTGTCGTTATGGTGTGAAACTTTATAGTCTTAAACTTTATAAAGTTTTAAACTATTTCAACACTAGAAATTAAATACATTTATTGAGGATACTCTGTATCACACGTTGACGAGTGCAAGTCTTTTATAGATGGGTTTGTGCATTGCAAGAGAAGCTTACTAACGTTATCCACCTCCTTACTGTATATTGTGATCAGCATGAGGTTACTCAAAGTTGTGTGAATCACTCGCTTCACTCAAAATTTATAAAGTTCTCACGTTTTTATTCTCTGCCTTTAGGCATGCCTAGCACGAGGCTCATTTAATTCTATCGTCGATGCTTTAATGGTTTAGAAACTATCTTTTAGATTTGCACTGAGGCAAAAAGTATTAGTATCAACCATATAACTGGACAGACGCGACGGGTCTGTTAAAAGTTTGACTATCTTTTTATTTTTTGGATTCAACCAAATTCATAATATCTATAAAATATATCACACAGCGCAAAATATAAAACCAGCGTAACTGCCAAGGCCAAAAACAATTTATAAGTCAACATTTCATTTTCTATCACGGCACCACAAACTGTCGTATGTATGGCTATTTGTATGTAGCTATTTGTCTGACTTTGTCCGACCCTCAGTCCTAGCGAATAGAATGAAATGTCGGAGGGTGCGCGCTGTTCTGTGTGGGGATTACTATTAGCATCAGGGACAAGAACTTCGCTAGATTGCTAAACTAAAGACTAGCCGTACTATAGTTATACTTTAGCATTCGCGAAAGTGTTGCTTTACTGTTTTTACTTTTTTTCAGAAAAGTCAATTGAGGAAAAACGGTGAGACACAATTTGCTTGACCCTTGCCTGATTTACGAATACATCAATCATAGCCCTGCCATATCAGTTTGTGCCTCGTTTTTTAAAAACTATGATGAATCTAGGTGTTACTATTCACTTTTCAGAAGAGGCGATCTTGGCCGAAACATTTTCACAAGCATCTCGTCTTCTTAAAGTTTGCTATCAGCATGAGCTGTTATATATTTAAATATTTTAGACTGCTCCAGGGTGCCAACTTTTTACAAACAAAGACGTTTCTCCACCCAGGAAGTTGTGAAAAGAAAGAGCACTTCGTTAAGTTACACGTACTACTACTCAGTCACAGTGACCACAGGCCTTGAGAACAATTTTAATAATAGTTCAATTAGGTGCCTAACAATGTAAGAGCTGGCACGTCAAATTACAGTCCCTCCACGGGCATTATTTTGTGAGGCGCCCTCTGTTGCGTGTAAGAGTGAATATTGGTTTTCTTTTGTTGTAGTGGAGGTTCTATTGTACTGTTCTCTCCTAGCTTCTAACCGCTCGGCGTTCTCACCTAGCTGTACGGTGCTATCCTAGCTTCTAACCGCTCGGCGTTCTCCCCTAGCTGTACGGTGCTTTCCTAGCTTCTAACCGCTCGGCGTTCTCCCCTAGCTGTACGGTGCTCTCTTAGCTTCTAACCGCTCGGCGTTCTCCCCTAGCTGTACGGTGCTCTCCTAGCTTCTAACTGCTCGGCGTTCTCCCCTAGCTGTACGGTGTTTTCCTAGCTTCTAACTGCTCGGCGTTCTCCCCTAGCTGTACGGTGCTTTCCTAGCTTCTAACTGCTCGGCGTTCTCCCCTGCCTGCACCGTTTTAGAAATCTGATATAGCCACGCAAGGTATAACTTAAATTTAGCATTATGATTAACTTAACGTCATGGCAGCATCATCGCACCATTAATAATTTAGTGACGCGAAGGCACAGGATTGCCCTGTGTTGGTAAGTGGTGAACTTAGGAAATGTCACAAGCAATTCCAGTGCGACGGCGAAGTTTACAGATTATCAGATTATGTAGATCAACAATTTCACGGGATTAGTACTATAGCAGGCAATCTTCCTCATTGCTTAACTTTAAGTTTTGTGGGGGTTTTTTCCTTCTACCAGGTAATATGGTTGACTGATAATTCACATTCCCATTGACTGAAAGTCGAGAGCACATAGACACTACTATAAGAACCATTTACTATTTAGATGGTCTTGGATTTTCATTTCTCAATAACATTTTCTTCCATTTCTTAACAAAGTTTTCTTCCATGATTAATTACAATTTTCTTTCTATATGCATATTTCTATGGAAAAATTTGATTCGGCAACAATATAATTATCATAATCAACAAATTTCAGACATTTAACCTTTTCAAGTTGAACTTTAAGCGAATTTTGAGGCCCGATCCTAGGAACTAGCGGTAGATATTCAGAGCTTCACTGTTAAGGGTAAGTGAGGAAATAATCATTTTACCCTTCAATGATAGCTCAATGATAGCTCAATGATAGCTAGGACTTCCGTCCGAAGCGAGATAGATCTCAATCTTTTCTGGCAAAAGTTTAATATGTATGAAAAGTATATTCACCGTAAGGTGTTTTAGGATTGAATGCCTCGTTTCGTATACATAACTATGACGTAAAATACAACACCGTAAATTCATTTCGAACCTAAAAAGGGATAATGAACCATGGTATTCTATTCCTTATATAGATCCCCATACAATAATAAGATATTTTGAAACCTCTAAATAAAATTCGTTTCGTGTCAGTCTGGCCATCAAGAAAGAGTCTCTTGAGCATGGGAATCGACCCGGCTATTTTTAGCCATCCTCCACACGGCTGCAGCATAAAAATAGCGCAAATTCATGATATACAGTCTTGAATTGCACAGTTCTCTGTAATCTTGAATAGTGATGTTTCTCCTTTTATTTTTCTCGAAACTACTGCGGCCCCCGATTTCTTACTTAAGAAACTGCATTATGATTAAGCACTGTATTATACAATATATTTATTCGTGAGTACCTCTCAAGTACCTCTCTTACTGGGTGAACGATCACGCGGACACAGCTACAGATTTTTACAATCTATGCAGATATATTTTCTTTGGTCGCACCTCGCACCTCTGCGATAAGATCACTTACCGAAACGCAGATCACTTCATTTTAATATTGTGCCAATGCAGTGAACCTAAGGTCTGGAATTGCTACAAGACATTGAAATGTGATCCTATTGTGTTGCCACCTACTAACCATCTATTTTAGAAATTTTCCACCTTGAATACATTTCGTTGTGGGTTCGTACTTGTAGTATATATGATTCTGGATTTATGTTCGAGTATCTCAAATATTTCACCATGATCTGAACAATTTATATCTTCGAATGACCTGAACAGGAATGAACCCTGAGGCAGACTCATTCAGTTCCAACAACGGTTTGATAAGTCAGAAGAGGAAGAAGAAAACAAAACCCAACTACAATTCAACCGGAAACACACTTACGTTTGTAAAGAGTCCCCTGAGACCATCTTCTTATCACAACCAAACGGAAGATTTGCGCGATGTCCACTACGATTATTTGTGGAAGGTTTGTCCTCCTTCAATAGGATTGTTGTAATTTAACGACTCTGGGGTCCAAAGTCAGGCATAGATATTCCGTTGATCATTTTCTCCTTTATCAAAATTAGATCATTTCGATAAGCTTTTAATTTTGCTAATCTTATTTCTAGTGAGCTAGTGAGTATTTTTAAAAGGTGCACATGCACCGAGGAGAAATCTCTGTCTAAGATAAATTATAAATTTATCCAATATCTCGGTTTCAGTTCATATGTGTGGGAGATTGTACAGTTGGAAAATCCTCCGTCTTGAATTTCTACAAAAACGTATATTTTAATCCTGTAGAAAGTAAGCCAACACCCGGCCTCTCGCTCGTGGAAACTAGGGTTAGTAGCAGGCAAGAGGTGACCAATTCTAAACAACATGTCGACAAAATAAACTTAACAAGTATAACTGCCAATTCTCCAATATTTTCCCAGCTTATGATGATACAGTCAACTTTATTGTTTCAAATTACTTAAAAACATACCATACATTTCGACAGGTTAATTTCCACCGTTACCGAATACATATGCAGCTATGGGACACAAGTGGGGACCCTAGGTTTAGTTGCTTAACTGCCTCCCTGTATAGGGACAGCATGGCATTCTTACTAATGTGAGGCTTGCTAATTTTTTTCCATCTTTAATAATTTTATGCAGAAGGCAAAAAAGTAAAGTACTAGATGGTTTAAAGTGGTGGTCGTGAAAGGGGGGTAGGGTGCCGTCAAGTATCCACGGCGGTGTCCGCTGTCACAAATCAATTTAACACATCGCACGCGCTACCGTTACCTTGCTACGTTGCATGTTTAACGAAGGAATTAAACATAAACATAAAACGAATTGCGTCCGCAAAGTTATTTTACCCTTACTATATTCTTGCGAGATTATTAATATTACTGCTTGCACGGCGTACGTATCACTATCTGGTTATTACACCAAATTCCTTAATCAATTTCATATTCAATTCTTATTATATCAGTAGCTTATTATAAATTTTTTAATGTTATTCGCGATTGACCGGTAAATTCACGTTGCGGCAATGGGCAACTGCCAGAGAACGTCTTGCTAAACACATCGCAATAAACACATCGCAATTTAATCAGCTATTGCATCGGACTTCGTGAATCGTACAATGGATGCAAATGTTGAATAATCTCGCTCGGCTGCACCTGCATTCTGTATCAATTTTGTTATTCTTTCAAGTTGACGAAATGTTGTGCGGCAAGAGAGTCCGGTCTGGTTTTTATAGCTAAAACCTTACGGCCGATTTAATGTTTCCTAACCAATAAGTAGTCAATATATCTACAAAGATATATCTTCATTCGGTATTATCACACAAGCTTAATTAAATTGTTAATTAAATTGAGAAAATGGGCCGCAACACGAGGCTAAATTGTCCCACATCCAGTTTCTAATGTTTTTATTTTAGCATAATTTACCAAAACCCAAAACTTGGGTGTCACCTGACCGTCTTTTGAGTTTTGTTAATTTCACAACGAAAATGAGTGATATCAAAAGAATGAAATTTTTAAATGTACCGAAGGATATGAATCAAAATTACCGGACTCGCTCATTTTATACCAGAAAGGAAAAGAAAAAAAGGCGATCGCGCTGTATAATTCCTTTAAGCGGTCTTTGTAACAGAAATTTTATTTACAGTATTTGCTGTTCAATTGCTTCTTTGTGAGGATAGATACCAGGAAAGTAGCTCCTTAGAGTTAGAGAAATGGAAATCTAGCGTCCGCCTGGGACTGGGTCCTAACTAAGCGGCGCCATTCTTTTTTATGAAGCTGTATCACCCGTCTTGTCTTTCATTGCTGAAATCATCAACAAATATAAGCTTCTTATTATGCAATATTATGAGCAATTCATAACTAATCACGCCAAGATTTTAACTTTAAGATTGCCCCTTCAGGTTTGACTTGACGAATAGAAGTTCTTTCCAATCTGTCAAGGTTTGGGTCGATCATATACGCACCCACGCAGCCAAGGCAGAACCTGTGATTTATTTGGTGGGCAACAAGGTGATCAGCTTTAACTTTACGTCTTGATTGATCTTTTGTCCAAACAGACTAGGTGTCCAGCTATCTTGAACGTCAAGGGCAAACTGTTTTGCCTTATTTAGCGATCTAGGGATAACTGAGATAAAGAGGACGTAGCAGTTCTTGGTTATATTCGCATTCGTATTGCTTCCTTTAACAAACTTTCTTGAAAGCTTATTGGACGAATCGTTGAAATTTCTAACTAGCCTGCTTAAATGGTCCGAGCAAATCATCGAGCAAATCGGTTTTGTTATGTGATGGATTATGGAAGCAGCTTAATGAAGTGACCCGCATTTGCACAGCCGTGAATGACAGATTTAAGCTGGCATGTCTAGTAACTTGTTGACCTTCCAGGCGGATCTGCTAGACAAGAGAGTGGTTACGGAGGAGGAAGCTGTTGAAGTACAGAAACAACTTGATCTGGAAAAGTACTTGGAATGTGGTGTATTTGATGGCGACAAGCCCGATAGAACCCGTGTAGTTCAGCTATTTTCTGGTAATTTTAGATCATTTTGAGTAGGTTCGGCTTCTAGGTAAGTATCTGGGCGTGAAGTTTTGGCACAGCGCAAACAGATAGTGGTCACTTTTGAGGGTATGAGCATGCCTCTATTTCAATTACAACTTGTAATCTTCAGAAATACTGAACGAAATGATCCAGTCGATAGATCGAGAGATCGAGAACCAAACCAAAACTCTGATCAACCACAAGGTGTTTAAAGCTAAGCTGAAGCAGAAGGAACTCTTTTCTTATAAATCAGAGGACCCAGGACTCTGTGGTTGCTGTAGCTGCTTGCCAATCCTTAGATAGACTCAGAACTTGACGTTTCACTTAGATTGACAAATTTCTCTCGTATCTTTTTATGATCAATTGCAATGTGATGGGATAGTAAGTTTATGTTAGCATAGCATTTAAGTTGAATTACTGGACACTGACTCGGTATAATTGCGGCGGACTGCTGATTATACATCATGAGTACATGACAACTTGATTGTGAACAATAACATTATTTCAGAAATTCGATTATAGTATTTTAACGTAATATGTTTTATCAATTTGTGTATTGCTTCATATTTTGGTCGATAATTTGCTAGGTTGAAAGAAAATCCTACGGATCATAAACATTTATTTCGATGTGCAAGATGTTACTCGAGATCTTATATTTTCGTTTAAATTTAACTAAATTTTTCTTCAATCAAGGAGGATAAATCTGAACGGTTAATCACCATTGCATTTGTCATATTAGGGATGGCCCATTCATTTCGATTTTCAAAAACATTTCAATCGAGATTCCAGTATTTTTTTTGATGCTTTACTTTATATTTATTTTTCTCGAGGCCAGGATTAATGTTGACAGTCCATCATCATAACATTTGTAATAAGGGAATGGACCAACTTTTCTCAACTTATTATCAATTTAAATATACAATTCAATATTAGAAAGGTTTCCGTTTTCACTGCATGAGTTAAGATAAATTATAGTAATCTGTGCAGCAAATGTACCTTCACTGGCTGGTAACCGTAATGGATGCCACAAGCGAGCATGATATCGACTTAGTATCTTGTAATGCCAGCTAAACGATGTCTTGAAACTAGAATCTTTCTTACTGACTATAGAGTATATTCAGTTCAGGATAATAAGGCATTTAACGGTCCGCACAAAACCATTTGCATAATGCTCACATGCCTAACAGAAATGTCCTGTAACCAGTTGAAATATATCTAATTGCAATTTTGCTTTTAGTCGAATTGGCATGATGTGGACACGAAACCACAAGAGAGAATGACAAAGCCCGTGGGAAAATGGATAAAGATTCCAAAACTCTAACTGATAACAGGTCTCTGGTACCTGTAGTTCAAATAAACTAAAATCACCTGAATAGTAACACCAGAAATCGGTAGAGTTTCTATCCTCCATCTTCTTCTGCCTCATCTACTTCGACATCTTCACCTTTCTTAAGTTTTGCTATTATCCCTTTCAATCTGGAGATCTCCTTGCTCTCCGAGTTCTTGGCAGCCGAATTCGTAATAAGTTTTACTCGAGATGCGTACCTACACAAAATTGTGTGTTAAAACAGTGACAGTTAGACAGTCACAATAGGTGTGTCTGAGCTGCTTTTATAAGTTTGTAATATAATTAGAGAGCAGTAAAACCGAAATGACAAAGTAATTATAAGTACTTACGTCAAGGACACAATGGTCTCGTCAGTGTTATAATCAACCGGCGAAATATTCACGAACATCAGAGTTTTTGCGTTGCCTCCTGAGACAGCGAATCGGTAATAAGACATGGATCAAACAAATTGAATGATGAAAAACAAAACATGAACGATATGAATTCAAGATGCCATCCCCTCCAATTTCATGATCTCTTACCCAATGAGTCCTGCATGAGCATGGTAAGTTTGTTGTTTCTGTAGGGAACGTAACTGGCATCGGAACTGAGTGCGCTTATAACATCTCCCAGAGCAGATAGAGACTTGTTGATACTTTGAGCTTCTTTCAACTGTTCTGGAGTTGCTCCAGTCTTTGCAGCTCGTTCTGATCCAGCTAAATCAACCAAACTTAGCTGGAAAATCAACCAAACTTAGCTGGATGAATGGCTCGAGTTTCTTATGTATATTTAATTTGTAAAAATTTCAATTTAATATGAAATTGGACAAGGGACTTGATGTTAAAATAAAATATGGTTTTTCAAAGCAGACTTCACTGAGGATGACGCCATGACAGTACCTTTCCACGAACAACTGCTCCGGTGACCTTGTTTGTCGTTTCTATAATAACCGATATGATCAGATGGGAGCGGGAACTTTCAGCGTTCATTTTAGTACTGGCGACGTGGCGGTTTTTGCTACCCTCATCGAATATTTTCATCAATTGTTCTGTGTCCGCCGCGTCCTTCACTGTAATGTTCGTGACAAAAACCATCCCTGAATAAATCGAAATGTGAGTTAAGCTTGTAGTGTATCATGTACTGTACACAGTTTAATCTCATTTCTTCCACATTGTCACCTATTTTGGCATTCAAGTACAAATCAAACTTTTTTCGGCTTCGAACTTTTAATTCGGATTTCTTGACAAAATTTACGCGAAAATACTAGTCTAAATTTTTCTCTACGTCAAAGTTGAAAATTTTGATTTTTAAGCCATAAATGTCCAATAAGGGTCATATAGGGGGTCTAAATAAGGTTTTTGAGCTTCGGGACTGCCACCATCGGACTCGCCGTTAAATTTTACGTCAAAATGTAGGTCTTACTTTTCTTCTAGCTCAAATTTGAAAATTTCAATCTTGGGCCATAAACGGGGTCACTTAAGGGGTCGCGTGATTATTTTTCGGATTCGAAACTATCAAATACGGATTCGTCGACAAATTTTATGTCAAAATACTGGTATAACTTTTCTTCTAGCTCAAAGTCGAAAATTTTCATTCTGGGGCCTTATAAGGGGTCACTTAAGGGGTCACGTGATGATTTATCGGCCCCGAAACTATCAAATTCGGATTCCCCGTCAAAAGTTTAAAATTTGCATTTTTAGTAAGGACTTTTTCACATAGCCTTATGAACAGAACGTGATGAAATCTACAATACCTGAAATTTTCATGATTCTATGTCTTTCCGTTTGGACTCCAATTCGTCCCCCGATTGGGCCTTTTTAAGGGCCTTTAAGGCCTTACAGGGCCCTTAGAAGGATCGGAGCGAATTTTAACATCGCCTAATGAACAGAATGTGTTAAAATCTACATTATCTCAAATTTTCAAGTCCCCATCTCTTCCCGTGTGGGCTCCGTTTTGTTTGCAAAAAAGCTTCGTCGAGGGTCGGAGGGGGGGGGGTGGGGGTGGTGTGGTAACTTCTTTTTGAACCCGGGCTAAAAGTGTACGAGAAATAGATTGAGAATATTCTCGAGGTTTTAAAAATTTTAGGTTAAGCTTCTTTTCTGGGGTGGTTACCACCACCCTAATAACCCATCGATTTTACATATAGCCTTCTTAGATTAACGTGTTGAACAATTTTTAGCGTTGAAATAGTTTAAGTATTTAAGCTTATCAATTAACAGCATAAACCTTTTTTATCTTTTTTGATGTCGAGTTTAGCATTGTTTTTCTTATCGAGCAGATCCAACAACATGTCATTGTACAGTTCAACCATGTACAAAGTTACTTGATAGGAGAACTGCTTCACGTTTGAGTTAAGCAGGTCAAATATCTCGGCAAACGCTCTCGGTGCTATTCCAGGCATATCACCACCTCCTATCATAGTGAATGTCTTACCGGACCCTGAAAAGTCAAGTAATTGGGGTGCAGGTGGCGCTAGAGAACATTGGAGATCAAAATCAAAACAAGATTGGAAAATTGCATATGGTCGACTAAACAGCTAATTATCTTCTCATCTACCTGTTTGTCCATAAGCGAAGATGCAGACATTGTATCCGTCTGCAGCGGACTGTATCAACATCTTCACATCTTCAAATACGTGTTCCTGCCCTCCTCTTGTTTCCGGAGTGAATACCTGCATGTCAATTATTTGAGATTAAAAAATACTCTTTAGAATGTACTTAGATTCCTGGATACAATTCAAATGTTATCAGAAAATACCTGATCAAAGGTGAAATCTCTAGGTCCACGTTTAGTTTGAACAGTCAGGGTATATTCATCTGGCGATAAAATAACGCTGTAGTTTCCCTGGGAAATGGTCGTTATATCATCTAGGTCTTCTTCAAATCATACCTAAAAGCCAAAGCCCTTAAATCAATCTTTGTATTACAAACAACTTCCGATTGTGTTTTATCTTTATCAACTCCTACTTCTAATTGTTAAATTTGATTGTAGGACTAAATCTCTGAAGGACCGAACCTCTAACGCTAATCGTGACTAAAATGATCGTAATTCAAATGTCCGTTCAGAGTTGAACCCAGAAAGACTCGAATCTAACCCAAACAATCTGTTGGCGGTTCAGTCATTCAGGGATACAGTTCAATTACCTCAACAATCTCAGTAAGTTTTTTTAATTATTTGGTAAAAGGGTCATAACTCATATAATATATAGTTTGGTGAGTGGGTCAATTGGTGACATTGGCGCCAATGGATGTTCCATTGGTGCTATAGGCGATTAGTGGTGCCAATGATGACCCAATCGCCATTGGCGCCAATGGTTGTGTTTCATTGGCGCAAATCTGCGACAAATGGACCTACAAAAGTCAAAAACACATACGAAACTTTGTTCATTCACTCATCAAATATAAGAATATAAAGTTTATGTCACGGTAGACGCATACACATCAAGAATCTGACTTCGCGCGGTACGCAAACTCAAACTATGGCGGGGCCAGGGAGTGGGGTATTTCGGTTTTACTTACTTCGATCTTTCTAAAACTTAAACAGAGGCATCAGATTTTAATCTATAAGTGTACTGATTCTAATATATTTTACTCAGATTCGCATGAAAATTTACCCGTTCAATTTCCGAAGACGATATAGGCCGAGCTCTACAGAAAACTCTGATTTTACCCTTCATGTCTTCAATCTGATTGTAGTATTTCTTCCTCAGTATACGTTCGCTGTTGTAATTTTCAATCGCCTCCACATTTTCTAGTTGTAAAGTTTTAACCTGAAAACAAAAGGGAATGAATTTAAGCCATTTTAGTTTAATGTAACCAGTGGCGTAACGTTGTAGGTCTAGCCAATAAGGCGCCCCTCGGCCGTAAAAAGGCGCCCCTGGTATAAGGGCTTACTGAGAGCAATTTGTGAAAATATGGCCGAAAAATCTAAATAAATAGTGAAGTTATTAAACCAAACATGCGATTTTGCTAGTTGCGCAGTTAATCTTGCAAAATTGTCCCATATTTTTATGACGATTTGGCGCTCCCAAATGACTTCGCCCCCGGCGTAGCCGGGGCTGCCGGGGCATCGTTACGCCGATGAATGTAACTTTATTATACCCGAGCCTCGCGGTATGGTGTATTCCTTCGTATTCCGTCTTCAATAAATGCTTAAATGATATCTAACTTGGGTTGCTATATACAGAGTTATATTAGTTTCACCCTTACATCCCTACCTTGTCAGCCAAATCAGCAACTTGCTCCTTAAGGGAAGCCGTGTCACCAGCGACACTCTCCAAAGCCTTCTTCTCCTTTTTCAGCAGAGCCACCTCCTCTGTAAGTTCTTTACTATCTTTCTCCAGTTTTTGTACCAATGTGTCGCTTTTTTCCAACTTTGCTCGAGTGTCGTCCAATGTTTTCTTCAATATCTGAGTAAAAAGTTAACACACTTTACTATTTTACTATGGGATACTAAAGGAATATATCAAAAATTTAATTTTGAATTGTCTTACTTCTTAATTTTGCCTCAAATTCACCTCAAGTTTTTTGCTATCCTTTGCGCTCATTCCCCCAGATTCTTTTGCTTTCTTCGCCTCAGCCTCTGCAGTTCTTACAGATTTTTTCAAATCCGCCACATCCTTTTCTAACTTAGAGACTGCATTGTTCAGAGTTTCATTTCTACTCTTCAAGGTAGATATTTGAGTTTCCATCATACGCTGAGCTCGAGAATTGTTAGCAGCACCTCGCATAGCTCCACGCACACCGCGTGTCGCACCACCACGTGTGGCAGCTCCACGCGCAGAACCTCGACTAGCACCTCCTCCTTCAGTGCTCAGCAGTTCATCTTGCAAGGAAGAAAACTCCTTTTCTAGTGACTTAATCTTTTTCTCTTTTTCTAATATCTCTGCTTCTTTTTCCTGTAGACCTCGTTCAAAGTCAGCTATTTTTTCTAGATACTCACTAATAGACCCTTCCTCAACGTCTAGTTTAGCATCCTCGCATTGCTTTTCTAGATCTTTTACTGTAGCTCGTAACTTTTCAATTTCTATTCTGAAAAGAATGATAACACATTAAGATTGTTTACATAACTCTGGTGTGATATAACATGTAATACCTTGATCAGAGGCTGGTTCGATGATACGAGCACAATACATATCTATGATAATTATTGTATAGTATGATATGATCTCGAGTAAATGAACGTTGAAGTGGTATGTAGTAAGATTTGTACACTTACGCCGACTCATCAGTTAACTTCTTGATGTAAATTTCTCGTTGTGCAAGTTCATTCTGGTGGTTTGAAATGAATGGAATAGTGGAGCTTATGTATGGACTTACGTATGGACTTTCAAAATATTCAAACATGGCTTTCCATTATAAAATTTAATGAAACTTGTACCTTTTGAGTCTGTGCCAACTGCTTAGTTTTGTTCAAACTCATTCATTAAGAAAATTTTAAAAAACTTCAGAAGCTTAAAAATACAAACCTCAGATTTAGTTGTTGCATTTTGAGCCTGCTCAACGGCAGCCTCAAGTTTTATTACATTTTCTTTGTATTGTTGTATTTCATGTCTATTTGATGATTCTGAATATTCTAACTCTTGCTCCGCTGAAGAAAATTAATACTAGACAATTTTAAGAAAAAAATACAATTTCAATTACTGATAAATCCTATGTTCATACAATAGCGTGGTGGACTTAAATAATGATTTGATGATTTTAATTATGACCAGAGCTCTAATACTGTCTAAAAACGGCATAATTTGGCTAATATACCTAGCATTAGTTTATCTCTGTATTTCTGAATCTCAAGCCTAGCATCAACATCCAGAGAGGAATGCACATTTGATTCCAAGTCAATTAGTTCATCTTTCAGTTTGCTGTTAACCTGCCAATGAACTTACTTGACAAAACAGTTTGATAAACTTTATTTTTTCCAATCTTTATTTTTATCACGCCAAGCGGATATCACAAGTAGCTCATTATTTTCGCTATCGCCCTGTATCGATAGATCAAGACATCTGTATGGCAATTATTTGGATATTGAGCTACATTCCGTTGTGATCAGATTCTAATGACGAAAGTTTTGTAAATTTAACATTGCAAAATATCACAAACTAGCGTCATGGAGCCTAAATTGCTCAAGAAATATCCTAGATTTAGTGTAATAACTCAAGAAAACGCTTTTTTTGTTTTACGCATCAAATTGTTTGAATATGTAATAGGTGACAAGATGGTAATGTATTCAGCAGGAAATAAATGTTTAATGAAGTCTTCAGATAGATTCCTGACTGGTGTGATCATAATATCTTACCCAAATATGTTTGGTTATTCATAACTACTCCTGATTACTTGTCCTACATTTTTATCAGAAAGAAAAACAGAAACTAAATTGAAAATTATAAACATAAAAATGTTAAATCTCCTAAACACCTATCGCTCTAAGACTTTCGCAGAGCAGATAACGGTCCCTCTAACTTATACTCTTGATCCTCAGCCTCTGCTTGAGTTTGAGGCCGACACTTAGACGGCTGACAGACTGTCTTACAAGGCTGACTGTCCACTTTACATCCCTGTTCATTATCTGACCTTATAGAAACCAGTTGATATCGCCGAGTTCTAGCTAACAAAATTAGCGGGTTTATAGTTGATATCAACACAATCATGAGGGTATCAGTGAGTAGCCAGCTGTAGTACTTCATAAACCCAGTACCGTAGATAGGATTTGAGGTCCCGAAGCGGATCTTAGCTTGAGCCCAAGCTACATAGTTCAGGAAGTTAGGTAGACTGAAGAAGAGGTATACTAAAGTGTAAAGCACGATGGTAATTGTAGCGTTACGCTTCACTGGACTGTCAGCTACTTTCTTGTTAGACCGAGAAGCAGACCTGTTGATTGTGTAACACGTGATGAAGCAGCTGATGGAGACGGGAATGATCGGGACCGCCAGTAGGGTCATGTCTATAACATCGTCGTAAATACTCCAGGGTTTTGTGACACCACCGTCCCAACAGTACCCCTCGTCAACCGTGTACTTGAAGTTCAACTTCCCTGCTATCGTGAAGACAGTCTCGTGGAGCGTTACCATGGTAACGTACAACGTCATGAACTGATACGTCCTGCCTTTGTCCTGCTTCCGGACCGGGAACAAGAGAAGATGAGTCCTGCTAAAACTCAACACAGCCAACAGAAATACAGAGATGATAGAGATCCAGTTATACAGCACACCAAAAACAGTGCAGGCCGTCATGTTAGAATACCAGCCGGGATTTCTGCCGTTTACCAAGGTGAAGATAGTGGGAATACAGATAACTGGAATACTGAAGGCGTCCAGGGCGGCAGTCAGAGCGAAGAGGACGATAGCCAAGGCTGGGGGTTGTTTTGAGAAGTATCTCAGAGCAAGGAGGTTCCCGGGCAGACCAACAAAGAGACAGATACAGTAGATTGGAACCAGACAGTAGTCGGCTGTCGGGTAGAAGTCGTGTTCTGGTGTACTGTTCGACATAATCCTGGGTGAGGTAAGAATGTGAAAAATGATAACAATAAACAAGAGAAAATATGTGGGGATGTGCCGTGCAAAGTTATGATTATAAAAACATATGCACTGGAAGCAGACAGTGTACTTTAGTACTTTTATAATGGAGTCCAAACAGTCGCTAATAGGTCAAGTAATGAGTTAATTAAGCTATAATGGTATTCAATTCAGAGTTGTCCTTAATCCACTTAAACGGTTAAACGGTAACACGACATTTGTTCGACAACGACTCTTATCTAAATGTCTAATAAAGAAATTTGTCCGAATTTGGGTACCGAAAATTTTCGACATTTGTCCGACAGCGACACCTGTCCGAATCAGAACTTTATTCTTTGATTACTGAGAAAAGTGAGCAAATTTTAGAGATATTTGATTAAGAACGTTAATAAATCAAATCGCATAGGTAGTCAATTATCCAACAGCTCACAAGTAGTCCAAGAAACTACTGTAGTGTACTCGTAGTCGTAGTCGTCAACGATCCTTTGTATCTGTCGCCCAATCTACATAAACACAGTGGTTTCCATGATGGGAATTCTTAAAGTCCACAAGTCAGCTCAAAACTCGAAAGTTCCGAAAGACAACAAACTAACGAAGGAATGAAAATTTTTGATGCGAATGATTGAATGAGAGAAAAGCTGCTGAACTGGTAGCAGTCGAGTGTTGACCGTGGCCGTAGCGGGTATTCACAATGCAACGGCGCAGATAAAATGTTCTGAGAAACATGCCACTTGCGATTTTAACTTGAAGCTCTAACAAGCTAGCAGGATTTGTGATATTCAAATACAAGGACCATACTACTATACTAGAATAGTAAAATACATCTGCGATGAAAAAGATCAATTTTAACTATTAATACATTCTTATGAAGCTCCAGAACTGTAAGTATCCATGTATGTAACGGGAATGATTCCAAATATAATGTCGCCTTAATAGTAAACCGGGCTTCAATGGGGTAGAGACTGTCAAATCATGTTAATCCCATCCAAGAAACTATGCCATGTCGCCAGCAAGTCGCCTTGATTATTAGATAATAGATTATTCTATTATTAAAGTCAGATCGCCCGACGCTTTGTTGTACTGCATGGTAAAGGTTCCAGGAGCCTAGAATAGTAGAATGATATGGATCACCAGCAAAGTACAAAGTGCAAACCTGGCCACTTGTAAAATTTCATTGAAATATTTCAAATGAAGGAAATAATCGACAATTTTGAAGCCCGAGAGGAATTAAACGCGGTACTTCAATCTTTCAACATATCAAATCGGAATATAATGTCCCGACTTTTTTTGAAAGATTTTGGGAGAGAGAGAGAGAGAGAGAGAGAGAGAGAGAGAGAGAGAGAGAGAGAGAGAGAGAGAGAGAGAGAGAGAGAGAGA
>JH153540.1:95690-110239 GCA_000226015.1 Mnemiopsis leidyi | reverse complement strand
ATAGTCAGTATTTATTGTCGAAAACAAGTGACTGCACTCGTTAGTTTCTTCTACTTGTTAGAATAAAGGGGAGGGGGGGCAACTCAAAAAAACCAATAGGCACCCAAAAATTTCCAAAATAGATATAGAGTTTTTACTCAGAATGGTAAAAAGACTATCTAAGAAACATTTTGTGGTAAACACATAGTACCACGTGATAGGAACCACGTGATTTGAAACTTACACTGTATAATGCAACTGTCCAAATTAATTCAATTTTCAAAATTCGATAGGTAAAAACTCGATAGGATAATAGGTTCTCTTTAATTCCCAATTGATGTACAGTTTTTTTTTAAATTGCCCCCCCCCCCCATAGATAATAATCTCCGTCTCAAGGCTCAAACCATCACGCTGACAGAGGGCTGGAACTCAGAATTTAGGTCCAGCTTAAGTTCAACTTGTCTAGACTCTAGATGAAACGCCAAGTTATCCCGGCCCAACTCATTCCACTTCTTACCTCATTGCAGCTCAACAAATATTTTTCAGTGGAAGACGTGACTATTCACTGTCTGATGAACTTGTTCAACTTGAATTCATTGACGGGAAACACCTTGAATTTCAATGAGACAGATGAATTCAGAACTTCAATCCAGTTTTGAGATACCTAGGCATTTTTTTGGGAGTCTCAGCGGTGCCTAGCGAAGCTTAAATATTATTCACTTAGGAAATTGGCGAAACAAACATACTGAGATTGGAATCATATTATCGGAATTTATGCTTTTTATTTATTTCATAGTCAATTCGATTTGTTTTGATTAATATTCGTAGGAACTCACAGCTTTTCCGATTAATGAAATTCAGTTTCTTACCGCTAATCAGAAATCAGTAAACTCGGCTCCTAATAGAATGGCGGCTTCATTTTTCCCCCACATGAGGGCACCTGACTTTGTGAGATTAAGACCAGTATAATTAAAGGCACCCCTGCACCTCGCAGATTTCTCCTTATTAAGTTTCGACAAAACATTCAGAAGTTGGTACGAATTAGGTTGCCAGAAAGTGACCCATGAATAAGATTACTTGAAACGACAGAAGGGATCGTTAAAATCCGAACTTAGTCTCGGTCTTTTTCACGGTTGTTGAACTGATAAGCGCCCCATCCACTAGATAGGATAACCCAATTACTAAACTGGTTAGGCTTAAGGGTGGCGATAATTTGTGCTAATCTAGTTTATTCAACGCGAAGACTGTCGGGGAAAGCCTCCAGTTCCGAACTTGCTGACCTTGTTTTCATTGCTCCTGACTCTTTAAGCTTCCTGCCTAGACACACTTGACAATCTTGATATCAACAAATGTAATATTTGATTATTTGAAGAAATCATATTCTGGTTAAAGAAAAGAAACCACGTTTTGGGTACTCAAAAGAATATATAATCATGATTTACCTCTTACTTACATATAGAGACAGCTTCTTACGTAGCTATAAAACAATAAAAAATACCAAAATATTCATCAGGCTTTAGAAAGCAGTTAAAAAACAAGGCCTATTAATCAGTGGTACTGTAATTATGGCGCCCCATTTAAGTGCTACGAAGTGATGAAATTTCTGCAGCCCGTACTCAAAACGTCTATTGTATCATCTCACTCTAACTTGAGAAGGAGAAAAAGTTTAAGTACTTGGAAATAAGGGCCATTTGTTTATCGCGGTATATTTTGCCAAATTTCGCGGTGCCGCGACAAGCCAGAATTCCGAATTTCGCGGCAGTTTGGGGCAAAAATGCTAATTTCACGGCAGTTTCGCGGCGAAAATTGCTTATTTCGCGGTAGTTTCGCGGCAAGAATTGCTTATTTCGCGGCAATTTCGCGGCAAAAATTGTAAATTCTCAACAAATTCTAGACTTTCTGTCAAGTTTTTCATGTGTTTAACACTCAAGTTACCGATTCACATGATTCGGGTGATGGATGCGATCAAGTCATAGCTTCAACCGTAATTCAACCGATAATCATAATGATCTACGACCAAGTTGCAAAAACGACAAAACAGCTTCCCACCATCGGTGTAGAAGAGTTGTTGACCAAATTCTGCAACACAAACGGTGGCAGTCACATTGCCCTGCTTAGCCGACGATCGGGGCCTCTTTCTAGCAGGTGGTGAGGTAGATCCATAAACAATTAATTATCGAGTATCAATCGAGATAAGCTTAATCAGACAATTAGCGAGGTGTGGAGAACAAGGTATGATGATTCGTTAAGTTCAATGAGAAGATTATCTGACTCCATTACAAAGTATAACGTTTGGTCAAATTTAGTAACGTTTGGTCAAATTTAGTAACGTTTGGTCAAATTTAGTAAAGTTTGGTCAAATTTTGTAACATTTGGTCAAATTCCAAAATCTCGGAATTTTTGCTTACGAAAACATGAAATTTCGCGATTTGTCGCGGGAAAGGGATGACATCGCGATATGTCGCGGAGAATTGTCAATTTCGCGTCTAACTCCTACACTTATCAGTGTCTAACTCTTACACTTCTGAGTGTCTCACTCTCTCACTTATCAGTGTCTCACTCTCTCACTTATCAGTGTTTCACTCTCACACTAATCAGTGTCTCACTCTCTCACTTATCAGTGTCTCACTCTCACACTTATCAGTGTTTCACTCTCACACTTATCAGTGTTTCACTCTCACACTAATCAGTGTTTCACTCTCACACTAATCAGTGTTTCACTCTCACGTCTAACTCTCACACTAATCAGTGTTTCACTCTCTCACTTATCAGTGTTTCACTCTCACACTAATCAGTGTCTCACTCTCTCACTTATCAGTGTTTCACTCTCACATTTTATAGTTCCTAACTTTTGCACTTCACATTGTCTAATTCTAGCACTTCTCAGTGTCAACATCATGGTTCAGATAAACGTGCCCGGACTTGCAGGATTAATAGTTTTCTACTTCCTAATCCTTTTTGCTGGACTCTTCTCCAAAAAGTAAGGCAAAAGCCTCGCACTCAGGAAATAGGTGTTGCAAGAAATTAACAAGTCTGTGATAAGACGCAAATGTTAACTGTTAAGTCGTCGTTACTTGACACAAACTCACTCAGCTCATTTTCAGGTTAATGAGCTTGCTGAACAACGTCGACTTCAGCTTCGGTCGAAAGAAGAAAGCAGCGAAGCCAGCAGAGACGCAAGTGGAGAAAGGATTGTCGGACACGGATGATCTGATGTTGGCAGGACGGGACATCAACTACTTTGTTGGAATCTTTACCATGACCGCTACGTGGGTCGGGGGAGGCTACATCAATGGTGCTGCTGAGGCCACTATTAAAGATGGAATTGTAAGCCGTGTTGTAACCCTTTCTCAATTTTCTTGGAACATGATTAGATATGCAAATTTGGTGTGACGACTGTTCCTGTTTAAATTTTTCTAAAATTGTTCGGATCAACGCCTCTCTTTTTTAATGTTTTATGAGCCCCCAATTATACTCATGACACTAACTCAGTCCTTTTGCAGCTGTGGTGCCAAGCTCCCTTTTGTTACGCAGTGGCCCTGATCTGTGGAGGTCTCTTCTTCGCGAGCAAGATGAGGAACATGAAGTACGTGACCATGTTGGATCCTCTCCAAAACAAGTACGGCAAGGAGCTCGGGGCTCTCTTCTACATCCCTGCCTTCTCCGGGGAAGTAAGTACAAGCATTGCTACAAGTTTATTTCCGCACTAATACACTGAGTACAAGAACTATTACAAGTTTATTTCCCCACTAATACACTAAGTACAAGTACTATAACAAATTTAGTTCTGCACTAAGACACTAAGTACAAGTATTATTACAAGTTTAGTTCTGCACTAAGACACTAAGTACAAGTACTATAACAAATTTAGTTCGGCACTAATACACTAAGTACAAGTACTATAACAAATTTAGTTCTGCACTAAGACACTAAGTACAAGTATTATTACAAGTTTAGTTCTGCACTAAGACACTAAGTACAAGTTCAACTACAAGTTTAGTTCGGCAATAAGACACTAAGTACAAGTACTATTGAAAGTTTAGTTCGGCAATAATACACTAAGTACAAGTACTATTACAAGTTTAGTTCGCCACTAAGACACTAAGTACAAGTACTATTAAAAGTTTAGTTCGGCAATAATACACTAAGTACAAGCACTATTACAAGTTTAGTTCGGCACTAAGACACTAAGTACAAGTTCAACTACAAGTTTAGACATTACTTCTTAACATTTTCCAACGGTGATTTTAAAATTATGTCGGACAACCAACGGAGAGACTTTTTTCAATTGATGCTACATATCCAGTATCTAATACCTGATATACCTGATATTCCTGATACGAACAAATATGGAACAAATATGGACCCCGCATAAATACTAAAACTGGCGAACTGGATGTTATCCAGATAAACTGGTTTCAGGTTAAAGTGACGGCATCATTATACCTTGTTTCCAATTTTCAACACCTTCCAACTTGGATCCTTGCTGATTTTCCTGCAGATTACACCTCATAAAACCGCATTTTCTCATTTAACCAGTCTTTTGTCGAACTCATAGTCTGAGGAAACATAATTTAATTTTTGCGGTGATAATGTAAAGTTTGCTAATAAGCAGTTCACCCCTGATTATACTGTCTCACTGTGTGGTGATAAGAATTGTTTTGGTGAATGTCTGACCCTCCCAAATTTGTTTAAATTAGGTTGTCATGACGCGACTTGTCGGCAAGATAAATCACGTCCGTTTTCACTTTCGTTCGACTTACCTACGTGAATCGTTTTCAGATTCTGTGGTCTGCGGCGATTCTCGCTGCACTCGGAACTTCACTACAAGTAATATGCGGCATCCCAGAATCCACTTCAATCATGGCATCGGCTGGATTTGCAATGATTTACACCCTTTTTGGAGGTAAGAAATGAAACCCAACAATCATCAAAATTTGATTTAGTTATAAGCTATTGTGAGATACTTTCGTCACTGGTCAATTTGCTTGAATAGTCTTATCAAGTGATATTCTTGATCGCCTAACAAAAAGTTGATATTAATCATTAGCCTTTCTAGGCTGTGCTGCATTGTAGCCTTTTCATTATTGACTTTCAATCTTGCAGGAACAAATTCCTCCAGTACATTTTATACTTTATCGTTCTCAAATTTCTTTTGCAGGCTTCCTTTCTTTTTTACCTTTTGGATTTGTGATTGAGAAAAATGTTCAATTGCTAACCCAAAAACTAATATTTTCCAGGGCTGTATTCAGTTGCGTTCACGGATGTCTTTCAGCTGATCTGTATTTTCGTTGGTCTCATTCTAGCGCTCCCCTTTATGACATCAAATGAAAATGTCACAACCCCCTTGCAGGTATAAGCTGCTCCCTTCTGACTAACAACCTGGGGTATCTACTCTCAGGGGACGGCTGTAAAGTCGGCTTTGTGCAGGACAGCTGTTGTCAATTGTTGTTAGTCGTTATAATAATCATTCAATACTCAGATAAATTATCAAATTTTACACTATTTCAGCAGCCTTGATGCTCTGAAAGTCGTTTTTCATACTGTTTTCCATACCGTTTGCTAATACCCTATTGAATTTTCATTGAAATTTGTGAATTTGTCAGTTGTCAAAGTTTGACATCACTTCCAACCATTGTTATTGTACAGGAGCGATAAATGGAGCGGTGCAGGTGTCACCATTCCGTTTTACAAACTTACCAGAAAGATACTAATATTACTTCTCCCCAGGATAAGATGGTATTTAACGGCCAGGATAAAAGTATTTTCGGGACGATAAAGTCAGAAGATGCTGCTCTTTGGGTTAGCATTTTATTTCAGAAATATTTAAAGAAATAGTAGAAATGACATTTGGTTTACACAAGAATTTGATTAAAGAAGAGCTTAAAATTTATCAAGCCGAACAAATAAATGTGTTGGACCACAATATATCTTTAATATTCAAATTGATATTATCTATCAATTTCACTATCTTCAGACCTATTCAAACTTTATGCGTGTATGTTTGCAATTTCTTTTTGCTCACAAGTCTCATTCATTTGTTCATGACGTGATGTCAAAACTTGCAGGTTGATCACGCAGTGTTCATGATGTGTGGCGGTATCCCTTGGCAAGCCTATTTTCAACGAGTACTGTCTTCACGAGATGCCAAGGTTGCTAGGGTCCTGTCTGTCTTCGCTGGATTCGGATGTTTCTGTGCTGCAATCCCTGCTGTTGTAGTAGGTGTGTTTTAAACTTCTTTCTTGTGAAGTATTGAAAGCGCTAGCTTCTCAGAAATGAGCAGCTATTTAGATAAGTCACAGATTATCAATAAAGTTTCATTAACCTTTAAATACTCGGAGAAAATGCATCACTTTTATGAAATGCAAATTCAAAGATTCAAACGTCATCTTGACTTTGTAGAGTTTATAACTGTGAAGAAAGATAAAGGCCATAAAGTTTTGCATTAAAGCCCGCATTCAGTGATGACATGGGTGCAGATTATCATTTGAGATAAACTTTTTAGTTACCGAGAAATTTTCTTTAGTTTGCTTTCGAGGCGAAACTTTACTATGAGCCCCTCAGTAATTGTTTTACATTTTACTTTTTGGGGGCGCGGGCGAAAATTTTAGGATAATGACGATTAATTATTCTCAGATAACGAATCTGGCAATAAAGGAAAGGATTTACTTCGTTATTTTGCTCTCAGGAGAAGCCCCGGATATTTTGGAAATGGAAACTGCAGGCTGCAATTATGTAACGGATAAATTTAAGTCTATCATAATTTCAATTCTATTCTAGGGGCGGAGCCCCAGAAAATGTTTGAAAATCATGATTTATTTGTCTCATGAAACCAATCTGGCACTCAAGGAACAGCTGATCTTCGTTATTATGTTCTCGGCTGAAGCCCAGATTTTTTGGAAACTACAGGCACAGGCTACAATTTTGGAACGGCTAAAGCGTATCATTTCAATTTAAAATTCTGGGGGGAACCTCCTGAAAATTTTAGAAAAATCATCATTAATTTGTCGCTGACAACGTTTCTGGGAATAAAGGAAAGGCTATTCTTGGTTTTTTTTGGAAACTGCAGCAGGCTGAAATTTTCGAACAGCTAAGTTTATCATTTCAATCATATTCAAAGAAATCCTTGTGAATTTGTCCTAAACAACTAATCTGGCTGGCGAACTAAAGTTTTTTTAGTTTATTGTGACAAACTTATAATGTTGTCAACAGAATTCAATTATGCTTATTAAATTTGGAGCAAACTCAGAACATCCCAGAAATGGAAAGTAAACTTTTTGTTTGATTTGTTGCACGAAAAAAAGGTGCTAAACGATACTGAACATTATTACATTAAACGGTTTGGATCTTTTTTCCCCCCATAAAGAACCAATTACCAAACTAAAATTTGAGAAAAATTTCATTTAGTTAGGTTTTAAAGTTGTATGGCACTTTGATTTTCCTTTGAAATTTTTTTTATAAAGAACCAATTACCAAACTAAAATTTGAAAAAAATTTCATTTAGTTAGTTTGCAAAGTTGTATGACACTTTGATTTTTCTTTGAAAATTTTTGCACGCCAATTTTCAAGAAAAATTCTTTAGTTTGCTTTCAATTCTTTATGTTCCAAGGGCACCTCAAATCGACCTTTTCTGCAGGGGTGAGTGATGAACCATACTAATACGATTTATCTCTGGAGGCCTAAGGGCCAAACGCCGACCACCGCTTTAGAGCCGTTTAACACCGAACGGCTCTAGAGCGGTGGTCGGCATTTGACCCTTTTGCTATCTCTGGATAGTTTAATTTTGGGGAAATGTCGCTGGTCGCTACAAATTTTTGTTAGAATTTTATTTTATTCACTCTTTTAAGAATCGAATTTCAGGAAGATTCAAGGCATGAACCTTCATTTGAATCTCGGGACCAAAGTTATTTCATTGGGTGCTCGTTGTTTGAACTTAAATTTCATTAAAGGCGTTGAATTGATTAAGACATAGTTATTGTGGGTTGGATCTTATTTTGCCTCGACAAAATGGCTCCATCTTAAATCATTTGAGTGCGGCTGCAAGTGTTGTGTCATTAGTTATCATTTTGTTCATTCAAAGTTCGTGATTTGAATCTCCTGGAATATTTTATGTTTAAGTTACTAGGTTCCAGACCGGTTTGTGGCACTGATCAAAATTTTATCTGAGGTGCGATAAAGCCCTCGCCATTTTCCGGCTAAATGCCCGGAGATAATTTCAAGAAAATTTGATCTGGATTATAAAAGTATAAAGGTTTAGTTCCGTACTTTCCTTAACGTTGCATCACTTCCAAATTTAAACTAAAAGATAAGACCTAATGTTATCCAAATTCCCTTCTTTATGGTTGGTTTAGATCAAAATTCCAATTAAGATTTTTTATAGGGTACGTAACAGTACTCATACAAAGCCTACCAGGGGTGATTACTCTGAATACGGACTGGACCAATGTTGAGGGAGTTGCCCACGAACTGAACGAAGGGAACTACAAGCTTGCTGTACCGCTGTGCCTGAACTATTTGTGTCCTCCAGTCATCACCTTCATTGGTGAGTGTTCCTGAATACAGATTCGTGTTTATATAGTTTCAATTAAGGCACTGAGATCGACACATGTTGCCGTCTTTTAATATCCTCACAATTTTGTAGATTTATTTTCATAGCTGTATCATTCACGAATTTGATGTTTGATAAAAATTGTTGCTATTTTTTGCAGAAAATTGCTAATTTTTCATATAATCAACCTGGCCCCGAGAAAGATTTTAAGAAATAGGAGCCATTGATTTACTTAGGTGACTGTGCAGTGTTCTATAGCAAGATCAAAATTTCCTGCGTATCACTTTCTTCCTATCGATGGGACCCCAAAATATCTATCTCTTACATTAGAGGATAAGTTTCCAATCTTAATCCTAAAAGAAAAACCAGGTTTGAAGCTTGGTTTGAGAGAATGATCAAGCTTTCTTCTTTGTGTGAGGATGATACGATAAAGCATTCAAAAGTAGAACTCTCACCAAGAATACAAAGAAGCTGAATCCTAATAATATGAAAACGCAAACTATAATTATTGATAACAACAATTTCTGTCCAGGTCTCGGAGCGGTAAGTGCTGCAGTGATGAGTTCTACTGACAGTTCCGTTCTTGGAGTGAGCTGTATGTTCACCAGAAATGTCTTTCAGAGAGTTTTCTACCCTAAAGCTACTGACAAGTTAGTCTCAATCTATGATTTGTGTTACAAAATATGCGACAGGAATTCGGCATTGTGATTGGTCGCTATCACCGTTATCAGTTTTAACATAATCGTAAACAAAATATGTTCACACCCGCCAGTTATTATATCGTGGACTATTATCCTCTGTTTTAACATAAAATTTTAGACATGATTAAATTCAAATATGAGACATGATAATATTTCGAATCCGGTGTTGAGGTTTTTCGGTTCACATTAGGTAATATGACCAGTTTGCGCTTTTATATTAGCACATTAGCTAAATTTGATTTTCTTGTTTAATACGAAATTAAATTACTTATCCTTACATGATCCTAATTCTTCTCAGACAAATGATGTGGGCGCTAAGAGGAACAATAGTAGTTAACACTACTATTGCAATGGTTATCGCCATTACTGTTAAGTCCGTTTACGGGCTTTACCTAATCTGCAGGTCGGCTAATCTTAATTTCAATAAGATGTTGAATTAATTTAGTTCAAATATCCTGTTCAACACATGTTTGTGTTGAGAACCGAAAGTCTCTCCCGCCGCTGTCTAGAAATCTACTACATCTAACTGATTCTCACCCTTCTCTCCCAGTGATTTAGTGTTCGTGCTGCTGTTTCCCCACCTGGTTTTGGTGATCCACTTCCCGCATCTAGTCAACAGATACGGCATGGTAGTTGGCTTCTTCACCGCTTTTCTCCTCCGGGCTCTGTCGGGCGAACCCGTCCTGGGATACGACGCTATCCTCAAATTTCCCGGCTACGCTGTAAGTTTTACTTCCATCTGGAAAGACTCCTTGGCGCCGTTAGTTAGATTAAGCGTTGTCTTAAAAGCCATTGTAAATTTTCAAATTATTTCACACAATTGATTCCGGCCTTTTACTTCACGGCGGTAATCTACTGACGACCAGCCTGCTGCTTAATAAGAGCACTCTGGACATTCTGTAGAAAATTGGCTAATATTTTAATTCTTTTATAAGGACATACCTGAGATGTAAAGTTCGTACTGTATTAACCGCATCTCGATCTACCCGAACAAATGACCATTTTAGTTCAAATCGTACTCAAATTCATTGTCTGCCCCGAAGCTGTAGCTAAGTCACGTGTCGATCCCTGAGTGAGCGGGCGAAGCGAGCCCCCCTGTCGTGTTCCAAGCAAGTGAGGTGGCACTTGCATCGCCGGATGAGCGGCACAGCCCTAGTTGGGCCCAGGCCACTGATTTTTTAAAAAATAGCCCGATTTTTCTTTCCCGAACTGGCTCATTCAGAGGAAGGGTTTTGAAATTTATTGAACAAACTGTTTTCAGGAAGGTGAGAACGGAAAAGTTGGACACCAAAAGTTCCCCTTCAGAATAATCTGCATGATAATTCATCTTCTCCTCTGTCTGGCTGTCACAAGACTCACTGACTATCTCTACCAAAACGGTCCGTGAATTTTATCAACTTGTTGATCTTGGTTCAAACGCAATAATTTAAATTGACTTTTTATACAAAATTGGCCTTTAGCAGGACAAAACAATAATCAAATTCCAAATTCCAAATTTTTTTGATGAATTGTTTTTCAGGTCACATGACTGACAAGATGGACGTTCTCAAGGAGTACAGTAGTGAAAATACCAACAAGAGTAACGGCAATAAAACTGACGTGGTTATCGAGAATTCTTACCCTATCGAAGCGTTGAAGAATGGATCTTCTAATGGAACCAGCAACGGTGTTGTTAACGGGAAGAACGGTGAAGCAAACGGACACAAAAACGGCTACACGAATGGACACTGCTAATATTACCACCCTCTTTATCCCTTCCCCTTAGGTTTCAGATTAGTGCCTGCTTATGGGTTATTTAAGCGTGAAAGTTGAAAGGACTTCTAAATTTGTTAAATAGATGTAAAACGAACGCGAAGCACACACGAAAGATGAAGTTTACTATGTAGTTGAATTACTCAAGTTTAACCAATTTCGAAATCTGGATTTATTATCTAAGGAATTTTTTTGAAAAGTATGAGGAACTTCTGGTGAAGTGTGAAGAAAAAAACCTGCAAATGTTACGAGTTGAATATTTACTGGACTGTAATAGTTTATTAAGTAGCATTCGTATAAATCTACACCGATGAACTGAAAGAAACTGATGATAGATATGTGCATAATGATTTTGAAATGCAACTGCATTACGTTCTTCTGTTCAAATTGTTTGGTAGTAGGAAAGTTGAGTGGATTTTTCGACCGATGTGAAGATATGAGATGTTCTGTTGAATTCAGTTGTAAATATTTATTCTAATTTTTTAATGAATAGGTACTGAGTGTTCTAATTGATTATTCATGATTGAAAACCGGCCCCGAAGCGACTGTTTATAAGCTTCCTTTCAATTGAGGTACACATATTTATTACTCTGTAAAAACCGGATATAATAATCTCTAATAGCAGCCAGTAGTTATTTAGTCTTTTTCTTCAAATTTAGTAACTTTGTTGATTTTCTATGTAGACTTAAAAATGCGTTTTAGGAAACTTTTCGTTAAACACCTATTTCGAACTGACATGTTCGTATTCATTTACTCAAATTATTTGTGAAATTTGTGTTGAAAGAATTGAATTACCAGATATAATAGTTTTTTATTATACACTTATTTTACTTCGTTGTATCCAACAGCCCTGTGTTAACAATGTAACCGGCCAATTACAGGAGTCGAGGGATCTTGAGACCAGTGACGGTTAAGGTAGTTTATACCATACTGTAATCGTCCGAGGCTTCGCTACTATACGGGTAGCTCCTCATTTAGCACTCAATCACGGTTTCCCATTCATTTGGCTGAGTCGCCCGGGGGCTGCGTGGACCCAACGGACTCCTAAGCAGAGCTTTAAAGATGCAGCACAGAGATCCGACCCACGGATCTCCCGAATGGAATTCCGATGCTCTAAGCTCTGCGCAACTAAGCCATAATTTTATCAAGAAGCTTTTCATATGATGGAAGGAGCTTTTCATTCATCGATGACGATGACTGAGTTGAAAACATGTTGTTATTATGCACTTTTGAGTTATTTAACGATATCATTTACCTAGTAAAAATAGCAGGCAGTGTGGACAGTTGCTAGCAGATAACAAGAAAAAGGACGTTCTCGCGTATCACTAATTTGGGGCAGGCCTCAAGGCCACCAAGTAAAAATAGCTGGCAGTGCGGGTAGTTGCTAGTAATAACAAGAAAAAAGGACGTTCTCTCGTATCGCTAAATTGGCAAAAGTGTGAGGTAATACGGCTAAAACTGTGAAAATAATAGCAAAAGTGTGATGTAATACGAAAAAAGGTGAAAAGTAAAAATGATGCAAGTAACTCATTTTACTCAACCTGTATAACACCATCTCGCAGTAAATAATAGAAAATACCGCACTGAAATAGAAATTGACGCCGAAAATCTTGCGCAGTATATTCAGTGGCACATGTAACTTTTCAGTAACTTTTGATGGTGTTCAGTAACTTTTTGATAATTTTTTAGTAACTGTTAATATCGCGAATAGAGAACGAACCATTATTACAGGTATCATAATGTGTTGGTTTGTGAACTATTTATCTTAGTCAGTTGCTAGAGTTTGCTCATGGTAACGACTTAAAAGGGAAGACGGAGTAAAGTAGTATCACATGGTGTGTAGGCAGTCAAACCTTTCCGATCATATTGATAAAAGAGATTTAGCAAGTCGACTATAAAGATGAAACTTAATTGATATACAAATCTTTGAACTTACTACCTTAGGTGCAAGATATATGATGAAAAAATATTTTTAACAAAACTCAAACAACGGACAAAAATCTTCGGCATTAGATATTTCATCGACGTTTTTCAGCGATGAAATGTTATTTAACCATTACATTTAAAGTCTGAAAGTCAGACGCGTAGTCAAAAGAGCTCTAAGCGCTAAGGTATTTTTGTGTCGGCGTAGTCAAATTTATTGTTTTTATCAGCATGATCTTGTCATTATCGTGAGTGACTTTTTGTCAAAGAATATCGTCGTTGACGAAAAATTGTACGTGAAATTTACGAAATCTAAATATTTTGGACTTTTCCACGACGAAATTCTTTCGTCGTGAAAAATGCTTAAACGAGATAAATTTAACCTCGTTATTAGTTGTTTACTTGGAAATAAACCTTCTGACTATGTAAATTTTGAGAAAAAGTATGGGCAAAACTGAAAATGTACCAAAAGATCTTGAATTGTTGGTGACATCATCAATGGCTAAATCTCCTCTCTCCTCGTCATCAATCACCATTAATTGGTAACCCCTTCTGCCTTCCCCTTTTGGTGATGACGTCATTTGTGAACGGCCCCTTATTATCTTATTATAGCTATGAATCCTGATTTTAACTCCAGTAACCAGTTGTCTAATTTAGAATGAGCTCGCTACGACACTGTGGATGCGATAGATGGACTTACCTTGTCTACTACTGCTGGCTATCTGCAAGTAAGTGCAGACTTAACTTGTCATATTATAAGCATAGGTACTCCATGTATTATCGTTAGAGTATCGTACACTGTCCTTATATCTTTATATAGCACATACTTAAATACTGCTGGGTTTTTTATTTTACAATCACTTCAAAGTTCAAACACTTCGCCACTTATTTCGTGTGGTCAATTCTAGCGATTTAGTTTGCAGTTTGATTTCAGTTCTTATTTGAAAATTATTTCTTTTTTAATGATTCTAAATCCTATTACTTCTTCATTTTTTCCCTCGTACGATCTCAGTTAACTTAAAATTATTCCTCGATATTGTAGGAGTTTCCATATGTTTATCTAAAGCTCTGACTAAGTTATTGTTTTTTGAAAAATCGTGTGCAAATGCGAAGAGAAGACGTGAACTTTGGTCAATGACTGCACTTTGTTTCAGTCGTGAACATTGATAGATTGAACAAGAAGTCATTACTTGAGTTATTGCATTGTTTAATGTTTAAACGTATTATGTTGCGGCTTCATTGTATTGTTCAGACGGAGTGAACATTCTTTGTATTTGGAGATTCTGAAAATGTCTCAGAAGTCAGATTTGGGGATCTGGGGAATCATGTACTGCATCTGTAGGAGATTATGATTCCTCATATTTGGAAACATTTTGGAAACATGTTTCCATGTGAAAAATTGGGAAAAAATGCCCGAAAATTGGGAAAAAATTGGGAAAAAAAGTGTCCAAACATGAAAATACTATTCCGATGGTTTAGCTTTTTGATTTAATTTTGCGCGCTTTTTTATTGATGAATGTACGTTTGTATTCTTTTACTGCAAAAAGAGCTACGGCGCGTGGACAACCTACTGATCAATAGATGATTCCTAATAATGGAAACATTTTGTTTGACCCCAAAACCGGTTCTAATGTGCCTGGTTGGTG
>JH153540.1:72172-90525 GCA_000226015.1 Mnemiopsis leidyi | reverse complement strand
TCCAAAATTTTCTTCAGCTAAAAGCGCCCTGCTTAGGCATATGGACACTAATCCCTTGTGTGAGTTTGAGTTTGACACGATTAAAATTTTGGATAAGTGTGAGCAAGACCTTAAGCTTAGATACATGGAGAGTATTTACCTTAAATTTGAAAAACAAAGTCTTAATACGCAAGAATGGTCTATTCCTCTTAATATTATGTAATATTTCTTTAATAGGGCGTGTTATCTTTACTGATTATGGGCAATTACCGATCTTATCTCTGAACGAGTTTTGACCTGGAATTGTACATGGCCAGCTTATTGTACTTTAGTAAAGTTTTATATAGTGTATTTACATTGATCGTAGTTAGTACCGAGTGATTATTGTGTTGCAGTGTGTTGATAATTGAATTGAATCGTAACATTTTTTTGTGTGCAGTTTAGACTTTTATAGTGTGCTACTTATTGTGATAGACATAATTATATTTTCAGTTTGACCATGAACACAGTGTATGTTCGAAAGCTTACAAATAGTCACTGAAACATGAGCGTTTCATTTGGTACAATACTTCGATTCATAAAACATGCCGTTGCTTTTTTCGCCTTATGAAGTTATGAGTGAAGGACTTAAAAGAGTGTTCAGCATTTATTCACCAACGATTTTGTCCTTTTTGGCACCTCTGATTGTAATTAACTAGTTTAGTGAACGCCTGTTTGAAAATTAACTCATCTTGGGTTCAGCCATCATTGCAGGACGCAGGTAATTGTCCCCAAATATGTACCTATAAGCAACATTTATTGAATCAAAATTAAAGGACTTTTTGAAACTCTGAAATAACAAAAACCCCTACAGCTCTGTCAGCACAGATTTCGTACATACCGACCCCCACGATGGTTTCGATCGTAACAGCTTTCTAACTCTGGGATGTTTGTGTACAAAAATTGAAGGTTTCTCTAATTTGTAGAGTTTTAGCTCGTGACAACCACTTTGTGTTGTGATTCAGCTGTCCCTTGACCATAAATCCACCAACATTGTGTGCCCTTACCCGATTTTTTGCTTTGCAATTTGGATTATCCTTGATTTATCGATGATTCTATATCTCTATATCCAATGTCTATCCGACCCAATAGCAGCTCCCTAATGATTACATAGTAATGTCCAATCTTAATTCACTGTATATCTTGTCTTCAAGGAACTCGTTGCGTCGTGCCCTACTATTTTTTATTATTACTTGGTATGTCAAGTTCTTAAAATCATTTCACAGAGTCACAAACTATTTTTTTATTAACTATGAAGATGTTGCCCAAAGGCGGTCACATAAAGTTTCTGTTTTAATGAATCCTTTTTGTTATTTCTGTCTTAGGATAGGGTGCCCCGCAAACTTGATTTTTTAAGAATGTACTAAAAAAGCATACTGATTACTGGGACACAGTGAGGATTCCTGAGTATGTAAATGTCAATTGCTTGAGTTGGGTAAAGAATGATGTTATGCAAGAAATGGAAAAAAGAGCAGTACGTTAAGCTGCTTTAAAGCAGATTGATTGTGCTTTGCTTGGTTGAAGCCGATGCCAGAGTAACAGCTCAAAAAGTGAACTTTTTACCGCTACATGTTGCGAAAAAACTGAAAATTCAATTTGAATGATTTTCCTGCTTTTAGCTCAATAGAGATGCCATGTACAAAAGCTAATATTAAGTTTTAAACTGTAATCCTGCTTCGAGCTTAGGATTCTTTGCATGTGGTTCAATGATAAATGCTTATAAGGCCTAACTGATTTAGTAATTTAGTCTTGATATCGTATTTGATCTGCTAAGCGACAAGCAGTAGGATAAAATTCAGTTTAAGATACCGAATGGGGATGATCCCAGAAGATCATAATGCCAGGAGATATTCATAGAGCATGCCAAATCTCTTTCGCCGCATTTCTTAGAAGGGACCAATTTGCTGATGGCACCGAAAGTTTAAAGTGGCGACAAAAACCGGATAAGCTCAAGTGATTTAACCGTTGATCAGGTAAAAGTATTGGATCTCGGTAACTGATTACTGAAGTCATTGAAATTATTATTAAACAGGGTTGAGAAGGCTAACTTTTTGGTCGTTAATTTGGGCTCTAGCCAGGTATACTGGTAACAAAATAAAATAAATCTCGTTCTAATTTATCTTCCGTAGATTAACATAGATCTTGGGTAGAAGTCACAAATATTGACCCATGAGAAGATAGAATACAGTACTTTCAACTAGCTTCTGACTGGTTAAATTCGTGTCACCACCCCAAAAATACCTTTCTCTATAGACTTGATGGAAATTACTTTACCACTACTTTACAGGCCTTTTTTCTATTGATTTCTGCTATACTCGTTACTATTATAACTACATAGTTAAATGAATAATACATTTTTTATTTCTTTCACACACCTGGCTGTAAAAAGTAAGTACACCAGCGGATTAAGAAGGTTGTTTATCGTTAACAAGGTCATTACCGCTTGACCTATCGTTACTTCTATCTCGTTTCCCACCGAAAGAATTTTATTCGGTCTGCGGATAAAGTTTAATTCATTTATGACTGGCATCAAGCTAAACTTGTTGTATTTCCTGACGTAACACAATCTATTTTAAATTTCCACCGTCTTATCGTCAATGTCTTATCGTGATAAAACCCAGATATGACTCACATCATAGTGATAGAGAGGTAGAATGTAAAGGGAAGGTAGCAAACCAAGAACGCTAGCAACAGGAAAACCACCATGCAAGTAAGGTTTTGTTCGACTCGTCTAATAATCCGCTGGATTCTCTGTCTCTGTAAAGTGCAAAAGAGTAAGGGGTCGTTCACATATGATGTCATCACCTAGGAGGGAGGGGGGTTTCTAAAAGATGACGATTGGTGGTGAGGGGGTTTTGACAATGATGATGTCATCAAAAATTGACTATTTTTTAGGAGACTTTTAGAGATTTTGGAGAATTTTTAGGATTTTCAAAAGAATTTTAATTAATTTTTCACGATTCTTATCAAAATTGTTCTTTTTACTTTTCAAAAGTAAGAAGGACAATTTTCAAGTGAAGTTCAAGTACTACAATTTTTTAAATTAAAACATTAAATAGTATAATTTAAGCTGTAAGTGTAAACAATAATATGGTTCGTTTCTACCGAGCTCCGTTCACATGTTGGACTGGAAACAGATTCTACATGTGGGGCTTTGTTCAATGTATTGTAGGTCAAGTTGAATTAGTGAAATTTCGCCGTTAATTCTCCGAAGATTTTTTGAAGCGTGGCTTCATAGAAGAGCCTCTGTCAGAGGAAGAGAGTGAGGAACTACCTAGAGGATATTACGGAGCTGTCTGTTTAAGAGGAGTTGCTGTCACTATCGTAGTGCAATAGTGCATCACTGTGCTTTTAAAGAATTTTTTGATCAAAATGTATGGCAATTAAAAGCCAAAAATCAAAGTATTTTTACATGATCGTCAAAACTGTGATGACATCATGATGGTAATTTATCTCTGAAATTTAGGGGGGTTTTGTCATGATGACGAATGATGGCACAGGGTGCAGGGGATGAAAGATGCCGCGAAATTCGATGACGTCATAATATCTGAACGACCCCTAAGCCAGGTGATTCTTAGACAACGATCCATCTTTGATTCATACGATGCGTTGAATTGTGAATAAGTTGTGTGGTGGATGAACCATAGACGGTTAGTGCTTACTGTAAAAATGCTGATTACGTAGTACATGTGGACTGGGTGGTGTCCCTTAAAAGCTTAAAGCTGTCAAATGTCAACTTGCGTGTCTCCCAGATGGCTTTAGACACAATATTGCATCCATAGTTAATATCAAGATTACAAGGTGGTCCTCTGATAGTCGCTAAAATCTATAAACCTTTGACTTCACAAATGCTTAACATTCATCACGTGTATCAGGATTGAGAGGGGAACATGTGCAATAGTGAGGTGAACTAGACGTGGCCCTGGATTATTAAAATTTGGGAAGGATAGGCCCGCAACAGGACATATTAGAATATGACATACCCTCCGACTGAGAAGCTTGGTAATGGTTGCTAAACTAAGAACCATAACAATTAGGTTAGCTGACAGGAACTCAACCAACCTGAAAATAGTTTTAATACAAAAAAGGACAATTTTATACATTGCAACTATAACAAGTTAAAGTCAAACTATTGATAGGAAAACTGATTGCAATTTTGAGCGCGACAACCGCAGCTGTGAAACCTGTGAAAGAGGAAGAAATGCTGAGTATTGCTGGCATATACGAATCTGAAGGACTGAAGACATACCGTTTTTCCATCTTTTCTTATGTACTGAAACTATTAATGAAATTTATGATCATTAATACCGCTGTTCGTCTAGTTTTACGTTCTTAACCAACACTGTTGATTATACAAAGGATCAAGGTACGTATTTTGTTCATTGGCGACAGAGAGTCTTTGTCAGTACTGAGTGAGACGGTACTCATGGAAGATATACTTAGCGTTTCATGTACATGGTTAATGATATTACTCATTTGAGCAGTTGTGCGTTGTGTATTTAAGTTTTGTGTCCATGTAATAGTAAACCTCTCGTTTATCGTCAATGAATCACGTGATCGTTTATGAACAACAATTTCTTGTTATCGTGACCGATTAGACAGGAAGCACAAGTTAATGGATTTTAAAAAAAGTTTAATAACTGAATTATCCTGGTTTTGTTCAAAGCTGTCATATTTATTTAAATTCTCCATTCATTGGCCTTTGTAACTAACTGCTCATTTACTTAGATGAGTTTATGCCTAGCTCCATTCATTAACTCAAGCAGTTGTCAGAAGTTGTCATGGCAACCTCGAAGCATTTGTTTTTTCGGTAAGATGGCTGCAACTCTCTAAGGTGCATTATTAAACCGACAAACCGTTACTATAGTATTGTAATATTTCGTTAACTCTAGGGTTGGAATGCAGTCAGGGTCTTGTCATATTCATAACTTTAGCGACATGAATTAAACTCCTGACTCAAGAGTTTTGTTTGCCAAATAAACTGTAACCTGCTTGGTAGTTGTGCTCATGATGACCACCATGACGGACGAGTAGAAAATAACAGCAGCCCCAGCGGCTTTACCGTACCATACTTTTGTCCTGGTTGCGTATGAGAAGGGAGCGAGGACAGCAGCTACCCGATCTATTGCCAGGAGAACTATTGTCCACATTGTGCTTCTCACCGTCATACTGGTAGCAATGCCATACAGCACGCACCCCAACTGCAAAATTAGAAATTTTAGTGCGAAGGGTTTGTCCGTCTTTCGCAGCTCTTGTTTCAGTGATACTTTTTATGTCCAAACCATATGAATTCGAACCTATATTCCATATGTAAAACAACGACTTTTTCTTTTAAGGAATTTGTTGATCTTTTACTGCTCATCATCATGGTCAAACGTTTAAGCCATAACATAAACAGCGATACGCTGTCGCAACAGGACAGATTATAATAGCATAATCGTAGTTTCGTCAATCACTATCGAACGTGATAGGCAGAACAAATGCACTTGACAATTGCACATGCAATTGTCCTGCCTAACGACGGCTAAATAAAAAGTATAGGGTTTTAAACTTTACATTTAATAAAATAATGAATTTGATTGAAAAGGATTTGATTTCTTAGACCAATCTAACTGCACTTTAATTTAAATAAGAGCAATTTAATCATAGTATAATCATTTAATCGTTTAACCTTGATGCCAGATCTAGCTCTCCTGTTTTATTCTTGTCTAACTTAAGACTTATTGTTATTCTTGTCTAATCTAAGTCTTACTTAAGACCGTCCAGCTAATCGTTAAGTCGGATATATTTGGTAAGCGATTACCACGTTATCTTAGTCCCCCATGAATGGGCCATCGACTTACCTTGCCGAGCGGCCAGTTATTTTCTCGTCTATCCATGATTAGTGAGGATATCCTCATTGGCAAGATGATGGTCCCCACGCAGAGGTCGTAAACAGCCAGATAACTCAGCAGCATTCGAGCTATTCCCTTCCTCGCCTGAATTAGACAAAGCTTGTTTAAGTGACGGATTGTTATGAATTTAAGAAAACGGATGGTGTCGGAGATGTCGTACTGTCACAATTATAGCAGTCTGTGCTGAATAAGCCTAGCATTAACTGCATTCCAGAGGGGTTGTTAAAGTAAGACTTCATTATTTAATTTGCCCACTTGCCCAAATATATACTATGTAATGACTAAAATTTATAAAGTTATAGATAAGGCAAAGTATCCAGAAAGTTGGATGCGCAGAAGTAAGTGAACATGTTTAACCTTTTTTAGATGAATCGCCATGAGAATGTTGAGTAGGATTATCAATATATCCAACGTAACGACTACTCCAACAACAACTGACATTCCTTGTCACCTGTTTTGCGGAGGTTGAACCTTTTCAATGATTACTCATTAGGGTGATTTTTGAACGTGTTTTTGAACGCGTTTTTGATCGTTGCTGGGCAGCATTTGATGCAAATTAATTCAAGAAAACGGAAGCTCGTCAAAAATTACTAACGTAAGAAAAATTTTACTTCACGTTTACTTTCGGTAGTTTTCTTCACAACACGATCGACAACAACATCGACAACACGATATTGCGATATTACTTCCAATATGAATATTAACTTAGAGCCCCACATCAACTATAATAAAAGGCATTAAAGTATAATTTATACGTAGTACATACTCAAGTACCTATTGTCAAGCCGATTGTCACAAACTACTTAGGCAGTTCATAATTGGACATTTCCTAATTGGAATCCTATATGATCTTAAATTACGCAAACGCCAGATTGCCTATATTCTAAATTAAATTTCGTCGCTGTTTATGGGTGCTTTAGCTTATTATAGCTTCCTTATGATTTCACCAAAAACAGCATGATATCGGTTATCGGAGAGAATTCTCTTGCATTTAAGTTGTCTATCAAGGCAATAACTTGGTAAAATATTGACATATTGACAGGCTTGTTTGGACAACTTAGCTGCAAGAGTAAAAGTTATAGAATCCTGGGGGAGTTATTCCTGTCCATAAATCAGAGGGCAACTAATTATTTGACGGTAGCAAGAACTGCGTCAAATAAATGCCCTCTGAGGCGAAATAAAACGCGTTATTATTGTCGCACTGTCAGGAAAGCAGAAAACGTCATGAAATCTCTTTTGGGGTTATGGAATAAAGAGGCGACCACTGACCAGCGATCTTTCTCTTTTTAGGACATTCAAACATTCTAAGAAACTGCTTGGTTTTATAGTGTTTGGGTTGGCAAACCTATTGTGTGTAAAGCACTGAATTAAATTTAAATGGTAATCGGGTATTCAAATAGTAATCGAATATACAGTCTACAATTAATGAATAATCGTATAAAATAATTTACGTGTCGTTGTTGACCCAAAATCGAATACACCGAAAATAATCTCATTTGTCAACTCTTGATTACTATGAGCCATAAAAGCATAATATCCGGGACGTGTCTTTTAATCAAAATAGATTACTCTACAATTGTTCGGTAGCAATCATTGATGTTGCCGAGAGAACGGACAAATCGACCTATATTGAGCATTTACATTAAGCATTTTAAATCAATTGGTGCTTTTATGCTTTATTGCTTTACTCCCAATACCGAACTGATGAACATATAATCATATATTTTCTATAGCGACATTATACGACTGACATTTGCCTTCAAGCATAAATGATTAAATGCAATTGTTAAGAAGCTTTGCATCAATATTTTGATTAAATGAGAGACTAGGGGTGTGGTTTAGGAGTCGCACAACCCACGTTGTCAATTAACAGATTGGTTGAAATTTTCAGCCTTTAGACTTTAGTGGCAATTCAATAAGTCAAACAAAAAATTGTTTACCATAGTTACATAAAAATATGTAGTTTCTCTCTACTAATTTTACATCGGTCTTAATACTTCGAGACATCTTTTTATTTGTAGTGTTGAATTTGTAATGACTTGAAACATTTATCGAGACTGATTCATTATTGTGATGTAGTACATGTAAAACATTTGTTTTAATAACCACCTGTTTCACTGCTCAAATCTCTACTAAAGACCAAAAAAAATCTTCACCTTTCACTTAAGATTTCTAATAGAAATATTGCTGAAGCTTTATGTCACTAATACCAGGTCTAGAAACTGACTGCAGTATGTTGCACCAAACAGCAATGAGCATAACTACAAAACTCAATAGGTACCATGACACTCACAACCAGTGAAGCATCAATGGCTACTGCCAGTTCTTCGTCTGATCACGTGATGACAAGTCTCTGTGAATTGTGCCTACTAAACCCTGAAAACCCAGTGAGATTGCCATGTAGCCATATATTTTGTCGGGACTGCTTTAACCCAGCCGGCCGAGAACCTATTTCTTGCCTCTGCCCGACTTGTAAAACACCGGTAGGACGTCCCAAAAGTGCAGTTAATACCCAAAGTTCACTCGCTGACATCGAGCTCGAGTTGGAGAGGTTGACTCGTGAAAAGGAAAAATTGCTTAAGTCCAAGCAGCGTGAAATAAAAAAGATGGCGCTAGAGTTTTTGAACGAGTGTAGAAATCAAAAGTTGATTAAGCTTAAGAGGCTGAAGTCTGAGTTAATGTTGGTTCAAAATGAAATTCTTGCTATGACAGATGAATCAGCTCATAAAGATGTGGCTAATTGTAGTCTCCAGAGTGCAGACAAAATGAACCTATCCCCTAATCTCAACGACAATAGTATCAAGTTTCTTGCACCAGAAGAGATTTCGAATAACCATGTTAATATACTAAAAAATTTCCCTGACCTTGAAAATAATTACTTTGCGAAAAACACAAAGTACAAATCCATCGGTCATCTGATCTACAATGCATTTAGGTACGACTCGTTTGTCGATGTTGGCCAAGTAACAGTTCCCGATACCACCAATGCTAGTGCTTATATCTACGGCATGTCAACTAGCTCTTCCAAATTACTATCCGTCGCGGGGACCTTGAAGACAGTAAACATATATAATCCATCTGTCGATGACCCTCTGACAGTAGTTTACCCGCTGATGAAACTCCCATCTAACTGTTTTACTTGGTCCACGACCTGGAACCCAGTCTCTCCCAACTTGCTTGCAGTAGGTGATTACAACAGTGAAGTCAAAGTTTGGGATGTTGTTGGGAAAGTGGCAATTTCCACTTTTAACGGCCACACCACCAGCAAACTTCTCAATGTTTCCTGGACTCCAACAAAACCCCAACAGCTCCTCTCCGTAGCTTACGAATCAGCTCAGATCAAAGTGTGGCGACTGAACGAGCGGGGAAGCGTCCTTAATATAAATGTCCCTGACAAACTGATCATGTTATCATGCAAGCCTCAATCGCCCTTCCACTTTGCAGCCTCTTCCGTGGACAGGAAGATTTATTCCTTTGACCTCAGAAAAGCGGACAGACCCGTCAACAAACTTGCAGGACATTCAAAGTCAGTGTTCCAGCTCAAGTTCTATGACAGTAAAACCCTCATATCAGCGTCTGTGGATGGCACCTTAAAACAATGGTCGTATGACAGCTGTCAGTGTATCAGAACATACAGAGGCCACCAGAACACCGTTAAATTTATCGGACTGGAGGTTTTGGACGAGTATATCTTGTGTGGGAGCGAAAACAACTCCCTCCATGTTTACCACGAAGCACTCTCAAAGCCAGTAATGAGTCACCAGTTCCCTCCTTCCCCCTCCCTCACTGGAAACCCAGGTGGAGATGGTAATGACAGACTTGTCAGTGCCATCACCGGTGTCGGGGACAGTGTATGTGTCGCAAACGATAAAGGAGTCATTCGAATCTTGAAGATGGGTGAGGATACCAAAATGAAACATTTCGGTAGTCAGTGTTGATTATGAATATAGCAAATAAAAAGTACAGAAGTTCAATTTCAATCTGCTCTGTTTTCGTCTGCATTTTTTTATTTGATTGAAAATTGAGACAGGTGGTCGCCATAAATTCACTCATACATGAATTAGCACACATTTCTCAGTTTTAAAACTATTTTCTGTCAGCAATCTATGTTATAATCACTGAAATCCGACTTTGGAGCACGTGCAAGGTTGTGGTTCTGCATCTAAATATGGCTGTGTGTTGGTTTGATAGCTTGATTTTTGATACTTACTAACTTAGTTTATTTTTCAAATTTTCTGGGCCTACCCTGCCAGTCAATTTATGAATTTATACAACTTTTCAATAAGTATCCGGGGTAGTTGGGGTTGTGTCAAGAATAAGTTTTGAATTTGTTATTTTATAATTTTAGTTTGACACCACTTTGTTTGACAAATCATCTTAGTAAATAATTACTCGTCTTATTTAACATTTATCTCTCTCATCTCATCTTCCATTTAAAATGTCTCACATTAAACGTGACCTTCAAAAATCAAACAATAACATAACTTGATACTTCAATTTTTTATTTTTGTTTAGCTATTAAAAGCTACATCCCTTCATTGACACTGTAATGATTTTTGATAAAATTCAGATTATCAAATATTTCTTACAAAATTCAACTAATTTTAGGAAGATATGTCATAAAGACTGGATTCCTGTTAAAGGCACTCATAAATATCACTAGCAAGACTATCAAAGCACAAACTCACAATCAACAAAAATACGCTGGAAGTTTAACAGAAGTGATATTCTCGAGAAAAGGCTCTGTAGAGAGAGAGAGAGAGAGACAGAGAGAGACTCTTATTATCCCCTGCTGTGAGTTACTTAATGTTATTACAGCTCATGTCGATAGTCGCGTATACGTTCGTAGTCAGGCATAATCAGATAGTTGTGAGTAATGAACTAATGTATGGGAGGCTGGAAATTGGGCAGAGATTGAAAGGGCCTTCACGTGCGGTTATAATGGTTACAGTTGTTGCTAAACTCACCCTTTGTGTTGTAGTGGAATCTGTTTTACCTACTATACCAATATACAAGTGTGCGCGATTTCGAATTTGTATCACTTCTCATGTATCTTGAGGGTGCGTTAAAATGCTATGTTTTAATTCATTATGATGTATTCCGGTTAAATTGGAAAGCAGTCAATTGCTTTTTGAACCCTTGCAGTGGACTTACGCATCGTTTTTCGTATAAGAAACGTGAAAAGCTTCACCTTTTAAATATCATAGCATTTTGAAAAAAGCGAGAACTCGTTAAAATTTAAAAATACCCAAAATACTTTTTCAAAAAAAATGTCAATTGAGTTGTCTTACGTGATCAGCGAGACAAGAATACGCATTTCTCAGGGACAGGTGAATAAAAAGTTATTTAGTAGAAAAATTTAAAACTTTATCGTCAAGCTTAAAGTCCTAAAGAGGGAGGCGTACTGCACCTGGGACTACACGGGCGAGCAGAGTCAAGTTGGAGCAGACGACGATGTACACAAATGATTTTAACCAAATTTTAGTTTTCCCAGATTTTAAGAGATTTTATCAAAAACTGATTTTGATTTCTCTGACATAATTTAACGTGAAAATGCGGCAATTTAATTTTGGGGACAAAATTTGGGGATTTCTGGAAAAAATCCCTATATTTTAGTCCTACCATAATTTTAAGCCCCAGATTTGTGATCCATATGACCATATAAATATGTCTCGTAAGATATAAGAGTGTATAAAGTAAACAGTGGAAATTATCCGAGCCGCGCGGCGGACAAGTTCTGTGTCAGACTATGTCCGCATGATTTAAACATCGTCAGGCCTGCAACGTGAGGCTAGCCTGCTTTATGTCTCACGAGGACGTTTTTTCTCTCAAAAACTGTGTTTCAGTTACCACATTTGTATTTATGCGTTTACATTCCCGTAGAACAATCCATACTACATAGTTCATATTCTTTAAGGAAAAATGAGAAGCGAACGTTATATATTAATTTTGAAACAATTTTAAGAAATAACTTTAATCGCTTGTATTGAAAAAGAAAGAAGTATTTCTATCAGGTATAATGGTATATGTAGTGAAACAACGCTTCAGACTGAATAAGTGAATAACTTTTGAGAAGCCGTTAACTTTAACGGAGGAAAGCTGTTAAAGCTATCCCGTCCGATAACGGAGGTGCAATTTTGTGGCAATAATTCTGTCAAGTATTGACAAATGACAGTTTGATAGGAATCGACGCGGGATGATGTTAGCGTCTATAAATAATAGAACATAACTAGTTTAGGGTCGTAGAGTACAAGACTTCAAAATACAATTTCCCAAATTTGTTCAAATGGAAAAAGAGCAGACAGGCTTAAGGTAAAATTGGCCGTACTTTTATTGAAAGGACGACTAAATGAAGGTTTCTCTTTCTGGCGACACCTTAAAATCAAAGAGGGCGTGAATGCTCAACCCTCCTAATGGCTCGAGCCCCTAGCATGAAAGCATCATACATGGTGTGTCTCTTAAATAATCTCAATAATGCAGTAAGAATGAAGTTAACATGGAAAACCAAAATCGGGAAGCTGATTGAACAAAATAATTCTTCTGTTGTGCAAATAAGAAGGGGTGCAAATAAGAAGTGGTTACGCTTCAATAGCTATAGCTTGTTTTGTCATAGTTTCAATCGATTTTTGAACAACTGCCGGAGTTACTGCTGAACGTCCATTTTTTGGTCGATTTTGCCTGCAATACTGCTGCCATCCAATCAACAACACTTAGTCATGCACATTAAGATATGACCTTTGGAGGGTCTGGTGAACAGTCGACACGCATTTTCCTTATAAAATTCCGTCGGAATCCACTCTAATCACAAAAACGGCATCGCTTAATCCTTAGTTAATATCGGGTATACTGAACTTGTATCAGCGTTTAATGGATTGAATTAGGTCTTTTGTTAACTGTTTTTGAAGTTTTGCCATCAATGAAGGAGGTGTTACTGACCTGAGCCGCACAGTTACCGCATCTCTTAACTCCCACTGCTCTAGAACTGCGTTAGAACCGTTAAAGAACTGCGTAATAACCGTTTGAGAGTCGCTTCAGAACCGTTAAGGAACCTTTAAGAGCCGGCTAAGAACCATCGAACGACCGCTTTATACCGGCTGAGAGCCGGTTAAGAATCGCTTAAAACTGCTTAAAGACCGCTTAAACGGTTCTTCAGCGGTTTTAAACCAGTTCTCAAACGGTTCTTAAGCGGTTCTTGCATGGTTCTTCAGCGGTTCTAATTAAGCGTCCCTTTAACTGTTCTTAAGCGGCTCTTAGGCGGACAGGCTGAGGGAGGTGTATGATCTTTCCCAACCGCTTAAAAACAATTCAAGGACCGCTTAAAAGGTTCTTAAATGGTTATTAAACGGTTCTCAAGTGGTTCTTTAACAGTTTCAAAATGGTAATTACGCGGTCTTAAGCGGGTCTTAGGCGGACAGGCAGTGGGAGGTGTATGACATTTTTCCCACCTTAGGTAAAAATCGCGGGTATAATTTGATTTGAAATCGAAAGTGGAAATTTCAAAACACAAGAAGAATAGTGGTGTATTAGATCGCCACTCAATAATCTACCAAGTAGGTGACCTGTTACGGTACTGGTAAAAGATGAAGGTCGTTTTTAACCAAAATTATCGTTCAAAGCAAAATCGGCTCAAATTATCGTACTAGCCTTGGTTTTTCAAGAAAACCTTTGATTTTCATGTAAACAGGTGACAGTTCGATGACATTTCACATTATTTTTGAGGCACACTTATGAGCATCAAAAAACTAGTTGGAGTTGGTCTAAATTAATGCAATTATAATCGTTCGAGGCAATTAGCCGACTGCAAAAGGTAACCGCCATTATCGCTTTAGGAAGGTCCGAGTGCAAATAAGCGATGTTATTGCTATGCAATGTATAGTTATTGCATACAACATAAACGATGTTGAATAATCGCTACTGAAATAGGACTTACAGTGCTATAACAAGGATTAGTTAGATAGAGTTATTAGATAAACGCATGTCTCGTGACAGAATGACTAAGTTTAACTTAAAGTTTTTACACATTTGCGTCGAAAAAACAGTTGTCGTTTCTTAGATTGGCCGAATTTTTAATACCAGCTAAACAATCCTAATTAAGAACAGAGCGAGAGATTTCTTGTTAGACCTTGTAAGGGCTCCCTCCCTCCCGTTGACCAGAGCTTCGATCAATTTGTGAAATGAGGACCTAGAGTAATATCTTATATTGGTTTTATACCGACTGTCCATCGTGATTCTTCATAGGAGGCAATGTCAATATATCTTGACTTCATCAAACCGACAATTAGATGGTTTAACCCGGCAAAGCCTCACTGATTTTTTATCTAATTGCTTATCATCAATATAGGGACAGATTTACAAGGGTTAAACGTTTTAAAGTAGAATGACAGGTTATCAATTTCCTGGCTAAAACTTTTTCCCCAATCGTAATTAGGTACCTGTTTTTTCTGCTTTTACGGGACCTAAGAATATCTAAACCATTTTTAACATACATGCTCATGTTCAAATTGTTCCCGAACTGTAATATACATGTATACTACAGTTCGGGAACAATTTGAACGTACCAGCTATAACATTAAATCTTATGAATGCATACTATACAGCTCTATCATCAAAACATTCCCAGTACTCTGTAGTATTATTAGACATATAGTCAATCTTTATCCTGCATGACACGTCAATCTCGATGTTGTTCAAAGCGACCCGGTTGAAAGTTGTGATCCTCTACAGGCCAAAATGATCAACTCCTATAAACGGAAATTGTAAACCTACAAGTTTTATTATCAACGATGTAGTGATGTCTACATAGAGATCGCATGGTTCCAAGTGGGGAGGGTACCGTTCTGGTCGTATGAAAGAATACCGATGCACCTCTAATGGGACCCTAACGCCCAAAAGTGCACCCCTAATAGGACCCTAGTGGGACCTTAATGGAACCTTGACGGTACTCTATCGCCCAAAAGTGCACCCCTAATGGGACCCGGGCGCCATGGCCCAATTGTGGCCAAGCTTGCCCAAATTGGCCCAATGTCTCATCATGGCATTTTGCACCCCTAATGGTACTCTAATGGGACCATAATGGGACCTTAATGGTACTCTAATGGGACTTTATTGCCGGGCCATTTTGCACCCGTAGTGGGACCGTAGTGGGACCCTAGTGCCCCTCGAACGCCAATATTTGACCATTTCAACTATTAATCGAAAAGGTAATTCCTAGGTAATTAAGGTTTGTAAACTTGTTGAAACTTGTCGCAGAATTATTCGAAGTCAAGCGGCCGGCACACTTTTATTAAGTGCACTGGCCGCTATAAAAGTGCCCCGACCGCTATTTAAGTGCCTTGGTCGTCCAAAAGTGCACCCCTAATGGGACCCGGGCGCCATAGCCCAATTGTGGCCAAGCTGGCCCAAATTGGCCCAATGTAAACTTGTTGATCGCAGAATTATTCGAAGTTAAGCGGCCACACACTCCTGGCACTTTACATGGTATAGTCATAGAGATTAAACTAAATTTAGTCACACAAATTATAGTGTAAGTAATGGTAAAACTAAATCACACAAAGTTTTGAAAATTCAAGAGCTTAGGCAGTTCGTTGGCAAACATGAGTCTGGCTCTATCGGGCGAAGATAGAAGTCCTTTCTGTCGGAGCCACATGAACTCTGTTAGGTCTCTAGCTAGATGATTTCCTAGGAATTACCTTTTCGATTAATAGTTGAAATGGTCAAATATTTCGAGCAAGCTGACTCTCAGAGGTGTGCACTTATTGTTAACGGGTGTGTTATGTTGTGTGGGCCGAAGAATCAACCAAGTTACACGATGTATATACGGAGCAGATATTTGACTCCTCCCCTAGAACTTTGACGTTCAGAGAAATCAAGTTTGAAGTTTGCAACAGAACACAGAGATACCGTTCACCATAATGAATGTACTAGTAAAGTGAATCAAGTGCGCAGAATAGTTAAAATATTTAGTTTGAGAGACTATTTGAGCAGAATGATGCTTATCAAATAAAATATCAGCGCTACAAGTACAATAAAAGCAACTGTGCTGTTACTGGAGTCAAAAGGAATGCAGTGGTGCGCCAATTAATCTAAAAGGTCAGCTTAGCTTCACTTGATTCCTGCAGGGCCCCTACACGTGCTTTTAAGTATTTGAGTAGTTCTGCAACTTCTGAACCGTCGTGATATCATGATACTAACAGTGATTAAACTTTGGAATACATTTTATTTTAAAGATGCTTACACAGATTTTACTTTGGTGAATTTAACAGGAATTTAACAGTCTGACACACGAAATGAAAGTCATATTAATAAAGTATATTATAATTTATAATTGTACTGCAGACGAAAATTTGGCAAACTTGAGATAGAAAGGGGCTATATGATTAAAAGTCGCACATTGTAAATGGATCCTCTTTATATTTCATTTATAGCTGTCTAGACCCTTTCTAATAATGTCTAGACCGCATACTGTCTCTCGGTTTAGAGCTTCTGAAACGTGATCTATTTACATAGTGCGAGAGTCGCGCATGATCATGCGATGATGGTGATGCTCCACGTGTAAAAGGACGAAGTAAAAATGGAGTTAAGAAAGTAAGAAATGAATCAATATGTCACTATTAACTATATCTATATACGATCTATCACATGACTTACAACGGTCAACAATGGCGTGATCAAAAAGTCATGAAGCCGTCTTCATATTGGATTTAGCTTTACAAATACAAACAGTACTCATTAAGTTAATAATTCTTTTAATATATTGTGAAACCTAAAACAGAGTTTTCCATGCTTTTTAAATTTCACGTCATGCCCTTTAAATCCAATGTTAAGAGACATTGTACTTTTGCTCATTGAAAGTGTAATTGTCATTGGGTAATTGCTATTAACAATTACAATCACAATTCAATATATTTTTAACTCACGACTATTCTCATGTGGTATTCAGGGCCTGTTTCATTCTGCAAAGATCAAGAATAAAATGAATTTACTCCTGAAATCGTTCTAGGCGGAGACTGGGTTACGCTTCATTGCACAACCATAGAACCGTAATCGAAAGATAGTTTCGAACTGCGTATCGTGAGAACATGAATAAACACGCGGACTGGTGGGTGTTCTAACGAGCATTCATTACCAGGGATGGTCCTATAAAGGATCTCGTCATTCCATTGTATTATTATTCATTGGTCAAAGTGCCATTATCAGAGACTCAAAGAGAATAATTAGCCTGGCATTTACATCACCATTTATAATTGATTGCTACCCGTATTTTCAATAGATTCTGCCTCCAATTATAGTTGTCGCTTTTAGATCGACAGCAGTTAAGTGTCTCCTAGGCTAGAGTAAGTATCGAGAACTTACTGTTGCAGAATAATGTAGCTATACGCTTGGGTATTAGGTTTATTATCAAATGTATATATATATTTGGTAACCGAGAGGGGGACCATATCGAATTGAAAGTTGCAAAAAATCGAACGTTAAAGCTTTCCAAGACCGTTCTTTAGATGTTTTATTTTCACTATAAATGACCGTCTATGTGATTCTCCCCTGTATCTGTCATGTCAGTCTCTGATCGGTCGTTCTAAATCCGAGTGAACGATTAGTTAAAATTTATAATCGAGTTTGATTAAAATTCCTCCATCAAAATTAGACATGTCAATATATGGCATTGTCTTTATGTGTTTTTGGGAATGTCAGAGGAAAATAAGACTTACAAAATAACGTCATTTAATTAAGCTAATAAATTATAACGGGCATTTGTGTGACGCTCACACAAATGCCCGCTATAAATCAAATTTAATGAAGTTATTTTGTTTCTGTACACTCGAGAAAAATGTTAATGCTTTCATCATCGAGATACTATTCCATGCCACGTTCCGACATTCAATGCCACTACCTGATTACCAGGAATGAGCCTAGTAAATAAGTGGTCGGATGCGAAATTACAATGATGAAGTTGCGCACTGGAGTTGATATTGAGCTGCAATTGTCGGAGAAATTCTAATTTGCAGTTCTATAATTATTTCCAGCTTTTCTAAAGATTTAATGACGGTCGTGACAATGAGACACCCCTTTTTTTTTCTTTTTTTTTTTCTTTTTTTTTTAGTCGGTGGGCGCTCACTCTACCTCCCCGGATTAACAAGGACGGCTACGTCCGCCTTGTGGCTAACGTCTCATGGAGCTCCTTTGGATTGCAGGTTTAGTACCAAAAGCCTGGCTTGCTAGGGGTTCGCCAGTCCCGGTACCTCCAAAGGACATAACATAGTTATGGCCCGGTGGATCGACGATGACCCTAAGGTCATCTGCCATAGTGATCCGTCATCGAGAGACTCCGTAGAACCCGTAACGGAGTCAGGTGTCGAAACACCCTCCCGGAATAGTGGTTTTGTTGCGTCGAGGAACTACCACCGCTTTTTGCTGGCGGACCTGCTCTGGTGTTCCTCGGGATTA
>JH153540.1:49763-61647 GCA_000226015.1 Mnemiopsis leidyi | reverse complement strand
ATATAGTATATATATATATATATATATATATATATATATATATATATATATATATATATATATATATGAGTGTCATACACATCTCGCGAAACCCTAAAACAACTTAAATACTGTATTTGGTATGAAAGATCATTCTGTTCTTGCCTTCTAAATTCATTTCTACCTTTTTGCTTGCACATACCGATTTCCATATGAAGCGTATAGAAATCTGTCACCGAGTCACTTTCCCCAAACAGCAACGAGTCGAAGCCACCTGACCAGGATTCTCCGCAGTCCTCCGACGACAGTGACACTTCCATAACTGTGATTCCATTGCATTTCCCTACCAAAGATCCAGCCAATATGGAAAAGGACCAAAGTTTACTTATCGCTGCTGGAAAGTTTGAGAACGAAATCCATTTGCCGTGGCACGAAGTAATTTGATAGCCCGGAACTGAAGCAAATCTGACATGGAGGTCTCCCAGAAGTTGAGTTGAACGATAAAATTTCAGATGCAGACGTCTGTTTGTACCAGTTGGGGTGTTGGTAAGAATTAGAAGGTCAGCCGTTTGCAAGTTGACTGAAAACCGCAAATTCACAATGGGCTTTAACCAACCTAAAAAATCAGCTGCAGAGCAGGTTGGGACTTCCTTTTGTGATGGAATGGAATAGAAACCACTTAGACATGTAATATGAGCGCTTCCTAACATACTTAATTTATCGTAGCATTGCACATCTATCACAGTTCCAGTTGGTACTGGGAATTCTTCATCGGTTTTTAGGTAGTTCCATCCAGGGTAAAGTCCAGTGCACTCTCCACCTGGAAGACATTGAGGAGTCCTCGTAAAAGAGAAGATTGTTCCAGTAAAGCAAGTTATTTCAGTTGAGCCAAAGAATCTACTTCCATCCGAACAGGTGTCTGTCAGAGAAATCACATCTCCGTTTGATACGGGGAACTCTGCAGATGTTGTTACAATGCTGCTCCAATTGTCAGGTAATCCGGTGCAGCTTTCTGCTGGCTGTTGTCGGAAAAAGTCAGAAGTTGCAACATGATCGTTGTGAAATTCGATTTGTTTAATTTTCTGTGACCACTTTTCTCTACAAAAGTCATCCTCTTTGTCGCCAAAGACGATGTTCAAGACTTCTTTGTTGTTGCAATTAACTGTAAAGGACTCCTCTGTTATCGCAATTGTCCAAACCTTATTGGGTGAATCTGGAAGATTCTGGAATCGAACAGGATTCCTGTCACAATAAGAAATTAAATGCCACGGATTTCCTTCGAATCTTATATGTAGCTCCCCAATACGCTCAGTGTCAGTGAAAAAATATACTATCAGATGCCTGTATGCTCCATTTGGCGTTTCTGAAAGAATTTGAAGAGGACTGTTGGTCAAATTAATATCATATTTTGTATTTCCCACCGGTTTTATCCAGCCATCTTCTGCTTTTGGTGTGCAAAGAGGTGCCCCATTAGTGAAGATGTAGAATGTTGCATTGTGGCACGTTATTTGAGTACTTCCTGATATCTGAAGTCCATTGAAGCATGTAACATCTATCACAGTCCCAGTTGGTATTGGGAATTCTTTATCGGTTTTTAGGTAGTTCCATCCAGGGTAGAGTCCAGTGCAATTTCCACCAACAAGGCATTGAGGAGTCCTCGCAAAAGAGAAGATTGTTCCAGTCAAGCAAGTTATTTCAGTTGAGCCGAAGAATCTACTTCCATCCGGACAGGTGTCTGTCAGAAAGATCACATCTCCGTTTGACACGGGGAACTCTGCAGATGTTGTTACAATGCTGCTCCAATTGTCAGGTAATCCGGTGCAGTTTTCTGCTGGCTGTTGTCGGAAAAAGTCCGAAGTTGCAACATGATCGTTGTGAAATTCGATTTGTTTAATTTTCTGTGACCACTTTTCTTTGCAAAAGTCATCCTCTTTGTCGCCAAAGACGATGTTCAAGACTTCTTTGTTGTTGCAATTAACTGTAAAGGACTCCTCTGTTATCGCAATTGTCCAAACCTTATTGGGTGAATCTGGAAGATTCTGGAATCGAACAGGATTCCTATCACAATAAGAAATTTTATGCCACGGATTTCCTTCAAATTTTATTATTTGTTCCCCAATATGTTCTGTGTCAGTAAAGAAATATACTAACAGATGCCTGTTTGCTCCATTTGGCGTTTTTGAAAGAATTTGAAGAGGACTGTTGGTCAAATTTACGCCATATTTCGTGTTTCCCACTGGTTTTATCCAGCCATCTTCTGCTTCCGGTGTGCAAAGAGGTTCCCCATTAGTGAAGATGTAGAATGTTGCATTGTGGCACGTTATTTGAGTACTTCCTGATATCTGAAGTCCATTGAAGCATGTAACATCTATCACAGTCCCAGTTGGTATTGGGAATTCTTCATCGGTTTTTAGGTAGTTCCATCCAGCGTAGAGTCCAGTGCAATTTCCACCAACAAGGCATTGAGGAGTCCTCGTAAAAGATAAGATTGTTCCAGTCAAGCAAGTTATTTCAGTTGAGCCGAAGAATCTACTTCCATTCGGACATGTGTCTGTCAGAGAGATCACATCTCCGTTTGACACGGGGAACTCTGCAGATGTTGTTACAATGCTGCTCCAATTGTCAGGAAATCCGGTGCAGTTTTCTGCTGGCTGTTGTCGGAAAAAGTCCGAAGTTGCAACATGATCTTTGTGAAATTCTATTTGTTTAATTTTCTGTGACCACTTTGCTTTGCAAAATTCATCCTCTTTGTCGCCAAAGACGATGTTCAAGACTTCTTTGTTGTTGCAGTTAACTGTAAAGGACTCCTCTGTTATCGCAATTGTCCAAACCTTATTGGGTGAATCTGGAAGATTCTGGAATCGAACAGGATTCCTGTCACAATAAGAAATTATATGCCACGGATTTCCTTCAAATCTTATATGTAGCTCCCCAATACGCTCTGTGTCAGTGAAAAAATATACTATCAGATGCCTGTTTGCTCCATTTGGCGTTTCTGAAAGAATTTGAAGAGGACTGTTGGTCAAATTAATGTCATATTTTGTATTTCCCACTGGTTTTATCCAGCCATCTTCTGCTTCCGGTGTGCAAAGAGGTTCCCCATTAGTGAAGATGTAGAACGTTGCATTGTGGCACGTTATTTGAGTACTTCCTGATATCTGAAGTCCATTGAAGCATGTAACATCTATCACAGTCCCAGTTGGTACTGGGAATTCTTAATCGGTTTTTAGGTAGTTCCATCCAGGGTAAAGTCCAGTGCACTCTCCACCTGGAAGACACTGAGGAGTCCTCGCAAAAGATAAGATTGTTCCAGTCAAGCAAGTTATTTCAGTTGAGCCGAAGAATCTACTTCCATTCGGACATGTGTCTGTCAGAGAGATCACATCTCCGTTTGACACGGGGAACTCTGCAGATGTTTTTACAATGCTGCTCCAATTGTCAGGTAATCCGGTGCAGTTTTCTGCTGGCTGTTGTCGGAAAAAGTCCGAAGTTGCAACATGATCTTTGTGAAATTCGATTTGTTTAATTTTTTGTGACCACTTTTCTTTGCAAAATTCATCCTCGTTTTCGTTGAAGACTATGTTGAAAACTTGTTGAGCATTGCAGTAAACTGTGAAGGACTCTTCTGTTATAACTATCGTCCAAACCTTATTCGGTGTAACTGGAAGATCCCGGAATTGTACGACATGCCATTCACAATAAGAAACTATGTACCACGGATAAACTTCAAATCTTGTTTGCACATTTCCAATATGCCCTGTTTCAGCCCAGAAGTTTACCGTTAAATACTTGTAAGCTCCAATTGGAGTCTTAGTGAGAATCTGGAGAGGACTACTACTCAAATCAACACCATATTTTTTTCCTCCCATCGGTTTTAGCCAGCCATCTGCAGGCATAGGTGTGAAATTGGGTTCCCCCTCTGTGTGTGTGAAGAAGGTTCCACTAATACATGTTACTTGACGGCTTCCGGAAAGCCTGAGTCCATCAAAGCCTGACAGGTTAAGCACTCTGCCGCTTGGTATTGGGAAGTTTGTACTGGTGGTGAGATAGTCCCAAGCAGGATAGAGTCCAGTGCATTCTCCAATTGGAATACAAGTAGGTGTGCGTGTAAACATGTAAATGGAATCTGCGTGGCATGTCATTTCTGTCGATCCAAACTTCATAGATTCCGGGGGACAATTGTAGGATATCTTTATCACTTCTCCAGAGGGAACTGGAAATGATTTATCAGATTCCACATCCATAAGGTGGGGTAACAATAACTTTGTGCAAGAGCTCTTTGGGAATTCCCTGTATTCATCTTGGGTTGTTGATGTGTAACGAAAGGTTGCTTGTCCGATTTTCGAGCCCTTTTCTCTGCATGATTGGTCCAGCGAATCGTTGTGAATCATGCTCTTCAATGGTGTACCATCAAGGTAAATGGTAAGCGACGCCTCTGTTTTGACGAATGTCCAAATTCCATCCTTGTTGAAGGGAATACCATTGACTGCAGAGGAAGCCAGACAATTAGACATTTCGAACTCCACATTTCCGTCCTCTTGAGAAACGGTTATTTCCAAATGGAACAGTTCAATTCCAAAACTATTCTTTTGGCATTCGGTGCACTTTTGCCGAATTTGTAGTATACTGTTGTCCATATCGAAGTCGATTGGACTGTCCTTGGATATAGAAGTCCAACCTGCAATTAAATATCATCAATGCAAATTTCTGTACCCATTTGGTATGTTCATATGTTCAGGAAACCAAAATATATCCAAATTATTTGAATACAACGCTTATCTGTTGCTACCTATGCCCAATTTAAGGTACAACCAAAAGGTAACTTGACCCCAGTGAAGAAACCGACAACACATGAGTTACCTGGCCTAACTGTGACAGATCAAATCCTCTTAGTCATCTTTGACCTCTAGATAAGGCTCTCTCTTGTCTCTTCAATAACCTCATTCTCTTCTCCCACATCCCTCCCTCTTGTATCTTCCCTAGTTTCCTCACATAATTCATACCCCCTTACCCTAGAGACAGGCACAACACCTCGTGTGGACCTACAGTCTTGAAGACGTAGTCTCTTTAAAAAACCTAACTTTTAAAAATATTTATAGGCCCAATAACCACCATTAAAATAGGTGCCCTAACTAAGTCGGAAAATAGCTGCTCCGACCACGCTCATTTCGGCATCATTTTTAACAGGTAAAATTGTAAAAATCGTTAAATAATCGTTTTTGGCATGAAAAAGTTGATTTGAGGCTCTGAAATAACCACAATCAAAGGCAAACGATTAAAAAGGATGAACCTTTTCCAACTTTCAAGTCTCTAGGATTTCGGGAGGTTCGGGAACAGGAACATCGGACGCAGCCTGCAAGGTCCTAGTGTATCACACAACATTTACACTCNTAAAAAATCCAATAAGACTGCTTTAAATCTTTCTTGGTTTTGTTTCCATATACTGATAAGCTTCTACCACTTTTGTGAGTTCCTAGAAGCTGTCCTTGAAGCAGTCCTTGAAGCAGTCCTTGAAGCTGTCTTTATTCTGATCTTCAAGATCAGCCGTGTTACTAGCCCCAAAGCCCCTTCAGAGGAATCGTTGATGTGATATAAGTTCTTCAGTGCACTACTTATCATCTGATGCTTCGGTTGCTGGTTCTAGTCATGAGACTGTAAGAAGTGGTTTATGGAAGGTATGACTAGTTTCGCCCTGATTACGTTACCATGGAACCTTTGAATTGTCCGTAGATAAGCTCAGCGCTTATCTACTAACAACGAGACCTGCTGACCATCCCTCTGGACATACACCACTTCACTCCTTCGTACGGGAACGCAGGGCGATCTGACGTCTCACGACTCCTAACTGAGTTAAGGGGAGATTCCAGAGACTCGAGGAATTTTTAATCTCTTAAACTAAAAACTCTTTTACAGACTCTGTCATGCTAAAACTGATGAGTAGGCTATAGGGCACTTGAAAGTGTCAGACTCGAATGTAAATGGTAGAAATGAGTTATTTCTAGCATAAGTCTCAATACTGTATGACCTTTAGTGAGGTTAAAATAGAAGCCAAAAAATGGGCGTGGCCGGAGCCAGTGCATTTTACGATGGAGTTTGGGCCTACATCTTTGTATTCTGATTACTTGGAGATATTTTGGTTTTCTGAACCTACCTACTTTCCTAGTATTCTAGTAGTAGTACCAAAGTACCATGTTACTTGCAGAGGGCTTATTTGATGACTTAATAGAGAGGGGCATTTCGGGAAAAGGTAAAGTTTTGCAAGGCACTGACCAATGAATTTGTCTTACGGTAAATGGTAGCCCGACCCAGTACGTGAAACAGTACGAGAACCAGTTCACGAACCAGTTCGTGAACCAGTTCGGCAGTTCTCGAACCAGTTTGGCAGTTCTCGAACCAATATGCGTACCAGTCCCGACTAGTTATGACATGATAATAACGCGAATCAGTTTGCGTACTGGTTTGTGTACTGATTCGTGTACTGGTTTGCGAACTGGTTCACGTACTGGGTCGGGCTTCTTGGTTGCTGCCGGGTACCTGGCCTAACTGTGACAGATCAAATCCTCTTAGTCATCTTTGACCTCTAGATAAGGCTCTCTCTTGTCTCTTCAATAACCTCATTCTCTTCTCCCACATCCCTCCCTCTTGTATCTTCCCTAGTTTCCTCACATAATTCATACCCCCTTACCCTAGAGACAGGCACAACACCTCGTGTGGACCTACAGTCTTGAAGACGTAGTCTCTTTAAAAAACCTAACTTTTAAAAATATTTATAGGCCCAATAACCACCATTAAAATAGGTGCCCTAACTAAGTCGGAAAATAGCTGCTCCGACCACGCTCATTTCGGCATCATTTTTAACAGGTAAAATTGTAAAAATCGTTAAATAATCGTTTTTGGCATGAAAAAGTTGATTTGAGGCTCTGAAATAACCACAATCAAAGGCAAACGATTAAAAAAGGATGAACCTTTTCCAACTTTCAAGTCTCTAGGATTTCGGGAGGTTCGGGAAACAGGAACATCGGACGCAGCCTGCAAGGTCCTAGTGTATCACACAACATTTACACTCATACAAAATCCAATAAGACTGCTTTAAATCTTTCTTGGTTTTGTTTCCATATACTGATAAGCTTCTACCACTTTTGTGAGTTCCTAGAAGCTGTCCTTGAAGCAGTCCTTGAAGCAGTCCTTGAAGCAGTCCTTGAAGCTGTCTTTATTCTGATCTTCAAGATCAGCCGTGTTACTAGCCCCAAAGCCCCTTCAGAGGAATCGTTGATGTGATATAAGTTCTTCAGTGCACTACTTATCATCTGATGCTTCGGTTGCTGGTTCTAGTCATGAGACTGTAAGAAGTGGTTTATGGAAGGTATGACTAGTTTCGCCCTGATTACGTTACCATGGAACCTTTGAATTGTCCGTAGATAAGCTCAGCGCTTATCTACTAACAACGAGACCTGCTGACCATCCCTCTGGACATACACCACTTCACTCCTTCGTACGGGAACGCAGGGCGATCTGACGTCTCACGACTCCTAACTGAGTTAAGGGGAGATTCCAGAGACTCGAGGAATTTTTAATCTCTTAAACTAAAAACTCTTTTAGCCAAAAAATGGGCGTGGCCGGAGCCAGTGCATTTTACGATGGAGTTTGGGCCTACATCTTTGTATTCTGATTACTTGGAGATATTTTGGTTTTCTGAACCTACCTACTTTCCTAGTATTCTAGTAGTAGTACCAAAGTACCATGTTACTTGCAGAGGGCTTATTTGATGACTTAATAGAGAGGGGCATTTCGGGAAAAGGTAAAGTTTTGCAAGGCACTGACCAATGAATTTGTCTTACGGTAAATGGTAGCCCGACCCAGTACGTGAAACAGTACGAGAACCAGTTCACGAACCAGTTCGTGAACCAGTTCGGCAGTTCTCGAACCAGTTTGGCAGTTCTCGAACCAATATGCGTACCAGTCCCGACTAGTTATGACATGATAATAACGCGAATCAGTTTGCGTACTGGTTTGTGTACTGATTCGTGTACTGGTTTGCGAACTGGTTCACGTACTGGGTCGGGCTTCTTGGTTGCTGCCTGGTAAATATGCTGCGGGCTGCCTGGTGAATTATAAGGCCCAAAAACTTATTTTAAAATGTTGACTTAAGTCAAAATCTTTTAACCATTTGACCTTGACACTCCGGCTGAGGCCATATGACCAAAAGTCGTGGTCAACTTTCCCCACCCCCTATGTTGCATATTATGGATTGGACGATTGGTTATTAGATTTGCATATAAAATACAAGTTCATGTCAGGCCTCGGCCGGCATGCACATGTACATGATGAAATAAAATGGTATAAGCTACAATGGTCTTCTCAATCTTCTTGTGGATGCTGGCTACAAATACAATTACAAAGAGAATTAGGTAAGACTTGTTGAATACAAAGCGCACCATGTTAGAAAATCCAAGTCAACCCTGTTTACAAGTTTGTCAGCTCTCTTTCAACATTTACGAGTTGGAATGACCCGCAGATTAAGGACACGGGGTTGCTTCTAGAATCGGGTATGCTGATGATGTGGTAGAATTGATAATGTGGAATTGATAATATGGAATTTCTTGATGAAATGGTTGAAATTCTATTTCTATATAATCTCTTGATGGAGTCAGTAGGGGATGAGACTCACTATCGAGTTTTCATATATAAAGAGCTTTAATAGAGAGACTGAGAAGGATAAATATAACGGAAATAGAAGTACATTATTTTCAATTTGATATTTTTAAGTTTTGTGTGTGTACTCACCTTGAGCGACGGTGAACAGGACAAGCATAAGAAGTTGGAAGCCGACAGTCATGTTGGGTAACCTTCTTTCTCTAATCTTCATCCAGACGCAAGTCACGAATAATTTACTTCTATCGCAAACGATATCCTAAGTTGATTAGATGCATATTAAAATATCCGTGCTAGTTTATCATGCTAACTATATCATGTATCTTGGGTATTGAGCACAAGAAAACGACATATCAAATGGCTCATTTCTCAGGGAAAGCAAGTCCTTACAAGAATGTAAGATGGAAAATGATCTAGTGTGACGACGCTCAGGTTTAACGAAAAGATGTTGAGCTGGGCTAGCTTGCAGCAAATATTTGTTTACACTTGTGCAATGTTTAAAATCTAAACCAATGACAAATTTATGTAAAGAGTATGAAATAAAATTTGTAGACTTATACAAAAAAGAGACAAGATAGGCGCTAGAAAAGGTGCATAGTGCCGGAACCCAGCCGGACTATTCTTCTTTACCGAGCAGCAACAAGTACTAAACTGTCAACATCATGTAATTGTACAGGATTATCTATATTTTGTATAACTAAAGTCACAATTATGTCTACACGGTCTAATTTATCATTTTTATTGAAAACTTCACAATAAGAACAGGATATGAACTGCAAAGAAAATAAATCGAAGAAAGAAAATGAATCAGAAGCAAGACCACCAAAAAATGCTCATACAAATAGGAAAGACCTGTACTTATTTTAGGAGAACCATAACGTAGATTTGCCCAGCAAACTGGGCCTAAATGTAATGGTACCTTAGACCAAGATATGTATAAAAATTTATAACTATTAACTTTAATGTTAAAGATGAACATTTAGATTAAAGATAAAATTTAGATAAAATAGATATTTTTATTTTGTGATATTCTTTATTTACAATTCTGTATATGATTCTATCCTATATCTTTTAGTGAACATGATCAATGTTATATTGAGCAAAATATTTTAGATATACCAATGCTTTCTCCATGTTATAAGATGTACATTAGCAGTCCTACTTCATATTTAAATAACATTCTAAATCTCATTCCTGAATTTTGATTGCATTGCTCCTAAAAAATAGATTAAGTGAGATTATTTGACCACCGAGAACTAAAAAGGACTAATAGATATTGAGAGGTGTTGGTTAAAGAATTGAAAACTTGCGATACCCTTCCCGATCGAGGCCAGGAATACTGTTCTTTACAAGTCATTAGAGAATGGAGACTAACAACAATTGCTGCTCTCTACAACCAACAACAAGTCAGGCCATAAACAAAAACCAGACGCACTAGATCTACGTTTGGCCTAAATGGTTTGGGGTAAAACTAATGTTATTGTCTTCGAGATTATCTGACTGCACGTGCTGCCGCGCCTGCCTAAGTTACATTTATAGCTGTCCGCAATGGCGTTTATAATGCACTTACACATGATTCGGCATCGGGCATTAAATGATGCTTAGCACTTGGATCGTGTACTTATTAACCCACATCCTCAAGAGAGGTTGGCACAATAATATGTTACAGCAGCATTAAAGGTTGTAATGGGATGTGGTCTATGGGCACCTACACTACATGTCTGAATGTTTACTACTTTAAATGGGGATCGTTTATGTGGTATTAGTGGTTAATTGAAATTGAAAGTGCTGTGAAACAACTGCATTGCAATACCAGTATGCCGGAAATTTCATATTCAATGAAAAAGCTAAGTTATCTGCTGAAAATAGCAGACTTTAAGAGTAAGTTTCCACATCTTACTTTTGCTATAGCCTTTTGTGATCCTTGGTGATCACTGCCACGACATATGAATTTAATGTTATGATAGTACTATATCACTTATCTGCATTATCAACACGGAAATATTGGAAGTTAGAAGCAGCCTTGCATCCAATAACCACCTAATTATTGTTAGATTGTTACATTGGCCATTCGCGTTTGATTTGTTCACAGAAAATCGTGACATATCACATTATAAGATTATATAACATCGCAAATTATCGTTGCAAATTATCGTTGCTCCCGAAAACCGCCTTTTAAGGCCACCAATCATCATATTAGAATTCGAGCTGTTATTGTATTGGTGGTTGATAGTAACGCGTTTGTTTGACGTATGAGTTTATCCAATTTAGTAAATTTGCTTGAAGTACTATTGGCCTGACTGTGTCTATAATATTAAAAGTATAAAATGTAATATCTTGTAGTTGACAAGACTGCTCTCAACAGATCTAGTATTGGGGGGTTGGGGAGGGTGGTAATACCAACCCTCCCCAACTCCCCCCTCCGTATAGCCTCCACAAATACTTTACGTAGGAGCGGTACACCTTTTTTCATCTAAAGTCCGATAACTGAGAGAAGAATCGGCGTTCTTATTCATTTTAATTATGTCACGTTTTGCTAGATAAACAAGCGTGCCCATCTCTTTCGCAAACTGATCCACTACTTTTTATAGTGGAGTCTATAGAGAACGGTATTTTCGGGGAGATCACTTAAATTCCAGACCCCATGTCTATAAATTTAATGCTCCTAACCTTATTTTTAGAGGTCAATCTATATCTATTGGTGATTGGACCATGTCAGAGTAATTCACTACCCTAAGAACTAAAACAAGGCCAATAAATTTTGAGAAACGAGGTTTAAAACCTTCTAAAATTTATTTCACCTCCCCAGAAATACAGTTTTCTATAGTTGTTAGTTATATGGGTTGGCTTTTTTATCTAAATATTTTATAGTTTTTCTAGTAATATTAAAATTACCAAAAACCAATAAATTGGTTGCTCCCTTTGACCGGGGAGAGTCTCTTGGCTGTTCTCTTTAAAAATAATGTGATATTCCGTTTTAGCCCGGGGTAACAATTAACCTTCACTCCGTCAACTCGGTCTTTTGCTTTTGAGTTTTTATGGCATGGCTACGCCTACGTGGATTTTTTGCCTTGCGTTGGCGCGTTGCGGCCCATTTCAATTTTCGAATTAAATTTTTTAATTCCCTGCCGCGCTTCGCGCGCGAGGGCTGCCGCTTTACCATTTACGGCAGCAGGTAAGGCAACGTCTGACAAGATTTTTTACCTTACCACTTTGCGCTACTAAATTTTAAAAGTATTACTATCCTCACAAC